>UXSR01005197.1:56000-275168 GCA_900604375.1 Mesocestoides corti | reverse complement strand
CGCAGAGAGACACGGGATTGGCTGAGGCCAGGTGGTCCAACATGTCTGCGCCCTAATCCGACGCCACACCACACCACTGTGGGGCTGCATGTTTTGTAGATGTCTGCGGGTAAATACAAAGGCATTTGCGAAGACCAAAAAGTTGATTTACTTTATTGTTTACTAAAAAGTGATTGTTGTCAAAAGGTTTGGCTATTATTCAACTTTACAAATATAGTTGCGGAAGACCCCTCGTGAGTGTTTAGAGGCCGAATACTTCCCCACTGAATGTGCTATTGTCAGGCACAACTTTGATCGCTGCCGAGCCGAGATTGTAGGTTTTCTTAAATTTAATAAAAACTTAAGCTTGATAAACGCGTTCGTCTTCGAGGGAGACGTTTCGATAGTGAATAGACATGGCAGTTTTTGTGACTGTCGGCACCACTTCATTCAATGATTTAATTCGAGAAGTAAATCAGCTCAGTTTTCATAAAGCAATTGCTCGTTTGGGGTACCGAAAAATATTTATTCAATACGGTCGTGGTACCGTTGATCCTTTACCGACCGAGAGTCCATTGGAAGTCGTCTCTTTTCCCTTTCGCACAAACTTGGATAGTGTTTTTTCCGAGTCTTCTTTAGTAATCAGTCATGGGGGAGCAGGAACGTGTATGGAGGCTCTTACGCCTCCAGGAAAACGCAAACTTATCATTATTATTAATGAGACCCTGATGCACAACCACCAGGAAGAGCTTGCCTTATCTTTGCACGAAGGGAAACATGCTTTTGTACTGCGGGTAAAGGAACTCCACAAGTTCATTTCTACTGGTAAATATAACCCGCCTTCGCAGTATCAGGTAAGAATTGCTGAATGTGCCTACATTTGTCGCTCCCAGACGTAGTAAATTAGAATAGTGATAAACAGCCTTTTTCTTGAAACTCCTTTAATTGCGCTAGCTGTGCTTCCACTTTCCAGGGCGAAACCTTCTGGTATGAAGCCGACCCGGTGACGCTACTTGGTCCGTTAACCTCTCCCGAAAGTGTAGGACTTGTACCATTTCACCGGGGCGATGCTTCTCGTCTAGTCAACTTTTTGAATGACCTGCTCGGTTTCCCACATATTGGAGTCTGCCCTAGTCTGACCTAAAGGCTCACTTGCTATCTTGTAAGCCTTTTGTTTCCGTTACTACAACCCCTTTCTAACTTATTTATGACCATCTTTCACTTTTGAATTGACTGAGTGTTGGCGCTATCGTAACGGTCTCCCGTGAATATGATTTTAAGCATTGGCCAAAGTCATTAACCTTCACTCAACAGTTAGACTCTGGAAAATCAACTGCTCGAGGTTAAAAACTCTTGCCACAAGTAAACTAAACCGGATCACTAGTGCTTTAAATTAATGACCTCCCGCAAATCCCAGTCTTTTGTAATGCCATCTAAGGGAAATAACATCTATTCATGGTTAGCAGTACTCACCGCGCCATTTTGTAATACAAAAGTTCAAGTCACCGTGGACGATGCCGCTGTCTCCCCGCGCTTTTGAGGTAAAAAGCCATAAGGATTCTGAATCGTCATAAGAATGTACACACGTCAATCAGGCAAGTTTCCCGTCTACCAACCTAGTTTTCCGAAAGTTAACAGTCATCTACTAATAAATGTCGGAGTTGGTAAATCAAGTCTATGGCAGGGCAGTAGTCTTGGTAACACCAACGAATGCTCACGGTACCATAAAAGTGGACTTTGTGCAGCAGAAATACCGATGGATTTCGTGATCACAACGCTACTCGTTTAAACTGCATATAATACTAATATAATAACAGCAACATTTACACAAACTATGACAAAAAGAGCGTTTGAGTGGTTTATACAAGGATCGGATGCAGCTGTGGTTTCTACTTGACGAGACCGCAAGACATGGTAGCAGCTTCCTCCATGTCTCCGGCGATTTGGATATTCATTCCGGAGGATCGCAGGACCTGCTGACCTACAGCCGCGTTTGTGCCCTCCAGGCGTACCACGATGGGTACCTTGGGTTTCTTATGGCGGCATGCCTCCACGATGCCCTCGGCTACCATCCCGCAGTTAACTATGCCTCCGAATATGTTAATGAGGATACACATCACGCGTTTGTCAGCTAAAAAAAGGAAATTTGGTTTAATCACTCAGTCATGATCTGTTGTTTTGCCACATCAACAACCAACCGACATCGTAATTACACGGTACTGCGGAATTATTTCAAATAAGAGGTCGAATATTTTTAGGTACAACTCAGAATTCGATTTCATTACGTAAGCTGGCCGATGTTGAGCAGGGTGACTTTCAGCCAATAAACCTGTAAAGGAAAGGTTCCTATCGCTGAGGAATGAAGTCGTGAATTAATTACGGTAACTTGACAGAATCGGGCAATTACTGCAATTGATTAATTACAGGGTACAGGGCATAGGTGTGTTATTTTTATCTTAGATACACAGGAGTGATCGTCTATAGTAAAGTGTGAACATGAAACTATTGACTCAGAAGTGCTATCGCCTTCCTGGACAAAGAATTCGCCTAGGTAAACATTTGCCATGAGAAAACGGTGGCAAGAGCGCATAACATCTAAAATGTTCATCAATATCTGATGCTCTACGACAGCAACGCGGCCCTACAAACCCAGAGGTCTTTTTGGCGATTAAGGGGAGAACTTTGCCGGAATAGTCACATCTAGATACAACACTAAAAGAGGGCAATCAGAAATATCTACAAGGATTAAAAGGAAAATTAAGTCACGGATGATTGTCCGGATGGTGATGGTGTTTGAAAAACGCACGCTAAACGGCTTTCAGACTAAATTTGAAAAAAACTATGAATGTCAGTCATCATGGTGAATTTACCCTGGGTTTAAAAAGTGGAATTTGAGAGGATCGCCACCCAAGGCTAGTAAAGGCAAATAATCAGTAAATAACACATAAGGTTATCAACAATCGAGGTTCCATAAGCAAAAAGGGAAAGCAAACAATTAAAATTCAAACAAAATAGGTTCAAATAAAGGGAGTATTACACTGCCACTGAGTAGAAATACCCTAAACAGAAAAAAACTGAGGTGAATCACGACACCGATGTCATCCGATTTATGTTTCGAGTAAATTCGATTCCTTATTTGTGGCGTCTTCGACAACACATTTGATCATGTACCAAAACAGTTCGAACATTGAAACCACTTCTGTCAAGATTGTAAATTATAATACAACAGAACTGCAACATAGTCAAGTTGGCAAATAAGACCTGTTTTAGGATTAAAATTCGCAAGAACGATTATTCCACCTAATTCAATAACCGTCGCATTCCATGATTAAATTGCAGGCTTGAAGATTGTGAGCAGTACTACAAATGCGATCAGCGGTATCGAATACCATTACGAGGATTTCGCGTGACCTGGAACCAAGTTTGACAATTAACTGTCAGTTATTTTACGAGAAGCATTTTACTGTTACGAAGACAGCAAAACTGATTTATTTTAAGTAGGTTTTAGAAACTAACGCTACAATGAAATAGCAAAAAGTCAAGGCTAATTATTTCAAACATGGCCCTAAATCACTTAACACGAAATTCATTCAATCGGTACAGGTTCTGTGCGTGAGTGTTCAAGTTGTCACAAAGAAACATCGAATCTATACGTCTTAATAAACTTACATGTGAGAGTCTGCAATGCGAATTCCACATCTTCTTGGCTAGCCTTTCCACCTAGATCAAGAAAATTAGCGGCTTTTCCATTGTGGAGCGAAAGAAGGTCAAGTGTAGCCATGGCAAGACCAGCACCATTAACCATGCAGCCAATATTACCATCGGCCAGGCCAATGTAATTAAGACCATGAGCCTCAGCGTTCGTTTCAAGAGCCAACAGTGAGTTCTCTCCAGCAGCCTCGACATCAAGTTTGCGTGACTGGGCAGCTAAGGCAGCGATGCGAGGCTGACGGTAGGCAGCGTTATTGTCAAAAGAAAATTTGGCGTCCATGTTAACCAAACTGCCATCCTCAACTTCACCAAAGGGATTAATTTCAACCTAAATCAAATAAAATTGTACATAACTCATTGACTTTAAAATAGCGGGACCTGAGTACTTCTAAGTCATTCTTTCAAATAAGCATAAAGCCAGTTGTGCGTGGTCATAACTACCAGCATAAGGACAAAGCAATTTGTGAAAGAACATTAATACAATGTCACAAATAATTCGAACTAAAATATTCAATATTTTTAAACGGAAGAATTGCATTTAAAAAATGACCCACACCTGAAGGCAATCAAGATCGACGAATAAGTTATAAAGGTTTTTAAGCTGGCTGCACATGAACTTGTGCTGATTTGAGCCAGATGGAAAGCCGAGAGAAGATGCAATATTTCCGGCCTTTAAATCTAATGGGTCAAGATGCTAACAAATCCGGCTACATACCTGTCATTCCTTCTTGTAAATCAATAAATTCCTTTTTTATCGCATCTGGATTAGTGCGAGCAACGTCTTCAATATTAACACCGCCCTCCAAACTTGTCACTACAACGGGGCAACAGGCTTCACGGTCCAGCAAAACAGCAAGATACCGCTCTTTCTTTAGTTTTATGGCTTCAGCTATCATAACCTAGAGGAGAATTGTAGACGTTATGTGCAACAGAACGTGAGAAAAGATGAATAACATAGGTGGACAACGTACTGTATTAACGACAATACCATCAGCTGTGGTTTGCTTTGTAATCAGCCGATCACCAAGCATTTTTGAAACAATTATAGGGACCTCATGAGGATCGCTAGTGAATTGAATTCCACTGCCTCCACCGTGCGCAAAGTGGCCGAGTTTTCTTCCACCAGCTTGAACTTGGGCTTTAAGTACATAAACTTCCGGCTAAAAAATTCCCCTTTGTTGATATCCGGGACGTACTTTGAATGCAGCAACAATGCGCTCAGCTTCTTCAACTGAAGATGCGATACGAAAGTCCTGAACTGCTAAACCATATTCATTCATCAAAATTTTGCTTTGATATTCGGGTAAGTTAAAGTTGCGGCACAACTGCAAAAACCTCGGAGGTCTTACAAGCAACTTCTTAAATGCGCTAAAAACCATTCTGACACCTAAGGATCGGCAAGTGAAAGCAAACTAAGGGATAGCACAATTGCACGTAGCCAATCAAAAGCATGGGTGAGTGATAGTCACGTGTGTTTGTAAAAACGGGGACTCAAGTAAAGTAATAAGTATTCGTAAGTACCATTTTTTAAATGTAAATCTAATAACTATACTTCTTATATTTTTTTACTAAATGCGTTACCAATGGAACACTAGATACAAAATCTTCAACAAATGCGACAAATAAAATGTTCAGTGATCTTAGAAGCAAACATAAATGGTTCCGTACTACACCTAGGTATTAAATATTTCAGTTTCTATTAAGGCGAATTTCTGCACACATTGGAGACTGAAATCATTAAAAAACGGAATGATTTTATGTAAAATGTGGCTAAAAATTTATGATAGACTCATAAAATCATCAAACAGAAAGACAAATTTTAGGCATCCTTAATGTTTGTATTTGATCGGAATAATTCTTGTTTTTATTTATGTACTTAATATATCCACAAGATATCAACGCCGTGTTATATATTTCATCCACAAATAAATCTCAAACTAATATTCATCTCAAAATCTGCTTTAAAAAACTATAACAATTTTACTTTTTATTGTTTGATATTAAAACTATATTCGATCAAAACCTGCCCTTCTTTTTAATGAAGGTTTGCGTTTTTAAATCAATTTACGGGCAGCAATCATTCATAGAAAGGTATGCACTTTTATATATTATAGATCATGAAACATTAAGTTTATCATAGGCATTTTGTTTTTTCTTTTAAATGGTCTTGTTAATTGGATCACCGCGTTACACAAATATATTTTAACGCATTATCGTGAGGAATGGCTGCTGTTAATAACCCATGTAAAAAAATTTATGCAAATGAATCTTATATGAAAAATCCATGCATTTGTGAAGTATGTAACTGTGGGTAAGTAGATGCTGAACCAGTTTCGATATTTGAAAACGCGTTTTTTGTTTCGTACCACGCCTCACAGATTCAACCTAGGTTAACCCGTACAAAATTTGTAAGCATGCTGACACAGATACATTGTTATCCTTTTTAGTTGTAATCTTCACAGTCCTGTGTTGAAATTCAAATTTATTTGACTCCGAATATCTGATTTGGGCTGATTTGTAAATGTAAATTTCAGGGCCAAACTTTAATAATCGCACATTCAGTATATGAGTCTTCCGTGTTATTGGTATTGCCTCCATTTTCATCCTAAGGATAGCCGGTGATTTACCTCGTCTAGTGTACTTCCCTCCATGTTTTGAGTGCAAGTTTATGCAAAACGTGTGAGATGCTTTGCAGTCATAACTAGGGCCTTAATGTTTTTACATGTAATGTCGTTTTTGGAGAAATTTAAAGCTTTATTTTAGTTCCATGAACATAACTTAATTTGGACCACGAGGTATAGTTTTCCCAACCGTTTCATATTCTTTAAAAGTGTAGGTGAAAAAAACGTTGGCATTGCTTCGAATGAAATGCAATTTATTGGAATATTTTAAGACTTGTTGGAATTATAGCCATTGATTAAAAGTTGTTCACCTTGGCGTTAGTGTAGATGGTCATAGTTTATTAGATACTTAAAATTCATATTTAAAGCAATCGTACTTGCTTTATTATTATTGAGATCACATCACTAATATCTTGCCAAAAAAAGATGAGGAGATCGGCTTTTCTGCGGTGCCTTCGTTTAATTTATCAGTATATGCTCCGACATATTTTTTGTGTAGGTCAGCATAATATTAATGTGCGTTTTTGTAATTGGTGACAGATTTCGATTAAAATAAATTGGTTTGGGTAGTCAAAAGGTTCAAATTTTTTGATTTTAAGGAGTATCCATTTTTATTATGTTAGCAGCAACTACATAATCCCTTTTTTACCATAGTTAAATCATTCGTTTAGCTTCAGGTCACTCCTTTGTTGGTTTTGCTCAATACTTTGTTTGATTTAAAGTAGCTTTCAAAGTTTGACATTATAAATTTTAAGGGTAACGAGTAAAGCATTTTTGTAATTTGCTAAAAAAATTCATTCACTTTGCTTTTTGTAGAAAGTAAATGACGTAAATTGAGAATTAATCCGCCTATACTCCCTTTTAATTATTCTCAGAAAGTTTGTGTCCGAAACCTCTTCTAAGCCTACCCTGTCATATTTTTTCGCACTAAACTTTTTAAAACTTGTAAAAATTTTGACCTAATACATTGTCTGGGGAAGATTAATCATCGTCAAGCTGACTCTTCGATGTTGGTTAAATGGCATTTGATGAAAGAGCAGAAACCAATGGCAGTGTAAGACTTAACTTACAATATGGGTTTGCAGCCAACGTGTTTGTTGAAGGTCTGCTTGTTTGCGATGTAGCGATTTTCGGATTTAGTAAGCCCTCACTACTCTCACGTAGTTTTTAAGTTTAGCATTTTTAGTTATATTTACTATTTATTTGTTAGCCGAAATTCGACGTCATTTGGCTGAACTCCTCAATTAATGAGGAACAGAGGCGTTTTAATGCCTAAATATGCAACATTTTTATCTAATTTGACTCAAAGTCGTGTTGCTATGTGCCATTTACCTGTTGATAATTTTTTTTAAATTTGAGTTTAATGTGGAATTTTATTACTGCTGAAGAACAAAATGAATAGCTAGGTCTCAGGGATTTCTATTGACTGTATTCAACCAAAAAATAAACTGGAATATTGTAATATTTTTAAAAATTTTTTTACAACACACATATGAGTAACAGCGTGCCTTTGTTTATTGTTACTTGGAGCCTCTAGCCGATTTAATTGCGCTTTTTGCCACCAGCAGTTTAGAAATGTTTTTTTTCATAGAACATTCTCACATTGAATTTACTGGGTTCAATGAGCAAATTTTTCCCTAATTTGGATCAAATCGTTAATTAATTATCAGAAAAATGTTTTAACCCATTTTTTACATTATGCACAAATGTGATTACTTCTAATAATTGCTACCGGTTCCTTTTGACAAAATTTTGTTGTGTATTCTTGAGCTGTAAATCTATCAAGCAATTAAAAATTTCTCTCGCCACATGATTCGGATCTTACTAAGTCTGTCTAAGTAAGCTTCTTTTGTAATGACTTATGAGAGTTTTTGACAATTTCATGATTGCACGAAATCACGTATCCCTACAGCGTTAAGTGTTAATTTGGCTTCCTGCCATTTCTGCACCGCGATTGTTAATGTGGTGGTACCAGACGATGGACAGGCCCCACGTACCGCCTGTTGATTGTGGTTTTGTGGGGTTCATTTTCACCGCAATGTTTTGGCGTCAGAAAAGATGTTTATTTGATGCTAAACCTACTGGAAAAACTATCTTGCAGATTCCTTTATGGCTTGCCGTTCGTAGTTGTATTCAGTTTACCCGTTTTAATATTTTGTCTTCAGCCGGCACCGATGTCCTCACCAAGTAAAACAGCGACTGCCTTGGGGTCCCTGTGTAATGTCAGAATACAAGGCCAATTACAACCCCTATTGCTTTGATCCTGCAAAGCCATTTTTACCCGAGGCCGGTATTGTGGCCTCCAACGAGCCCATTTCGGACCAGACAACTCACAGGGTTGACTATGTTCCCAAAACTATATGTCCACCCTATCGACATGAAAAAGGCGCCTATAAGCCTCCCACAGTGCCAATTGAGAGCACAACCAACTACCGTAACGAGTACACGCCTAAAAAGTGTCCACCGCCAGGTCCCTGTATACCTTCACCGAAGTACGATTGTCCCGTCAAGTTCGATGGAAATCCAACATACAGAAGTAAATTGACGTTTTATTGTCATTGCGTTAAAGTGCTGCCAAATGTTACGGAATCTAGTTAGACAAATCGAATCTTTATAGATGGGAGGATTCTGATGATCACTGAGGCTTTTTAGTTTGTTACTCTAGGTACTCTAAGCATATTCCTCACTGGTTTGTCTGACCTTTTCTTGAAAATCCCTTTGGTTGAGTAATCTAGGAAAAATCATTGAGTTATCGCCACTTGCAAGCTATTGACAGGGTATTCGCAATAATTCGCACTAATTTAACAAACCAAGTTTTCATTTGTCGGGACCTACAGTTTTTACTTCCAATACGGTAATATTTTGAGTCGAAGTCCTTATCCACACAAGACATCTATTAATGTAGTTTGGTAGAAACGTAGGCAACCAAGGTCACTGATAGCTATTTTGAAAACATTACGTATTTTATGTTAGCACATCATCTACATTTCCTGGGCAGTTAATTAAATGATCAGTACTTGAATTACATGTACCATGAAACGAAGCGTAAAAAGTAATGATGAGCTTGCAGGTCCGCTACTGCTTTTCCCAATGAGCCTGCCTCTCTGTCTATTTTTTATAGGTGACTACAGGCCTTGGAACCTCCCTCCTGTGGAGCGACACCAGAGGAGACCCTACAAGCCTCCTGATACTCCGTTTGAGGGCCTCCCAACGTATCAGGCAGACTACGTGCCCAAGTGCGATGCCAGACGCTCCATCATGAGACCAGATGCGAACCTGACAGTGTCTAAAAATCCGCTTGAGGGTCTTACCAATTACAAGGTCGATTATGTACCACACCCTCTGCAACCCTGCTGTCCTAAAGAAAAACCACCGCCCGCCAAGGCTCGTGTTCCGTTCTCCGGCCTCTCTACATTCCAATCCGATTACACACCCAAGCAATTTTGTGAGTGGTTTTTTCGCGAGGTGATGAATCAGGGAAACAGTAACAATAGGGAATTTCGCTCGAAATCAGCTACTCAAATAATTCGAGTGGTACTTCTACTTCCAGCATCAGTAACTTAAAAATATGTGGCTTAATTTATTTGGCAGTTCCATGTCAACTGCCATATCGAAATTCAGCTTAATTTGAAGGTAATACTGAGACACAATTTGAGAAAATCAAGCCTGCTGCAATACCGAGATACCCAAATTCATTTTCAGTTTGACAACTGCTTTTAGGACGCCTTGAGCCTAATTGTGATTTCGAATAATTGGTCTGATTTTGTGGTATTCCAGGCAGCCTACAACCCTTCAAGCCAACAAGCAGCAATTTTGACAGCAACGAGCCAATGAGTCAGGACACAACTCATCGAGTTGACTACCCTCAGCACCCCGCCTGCATCCCCTACAGACATGTCCGTGACCCCTACAAGAAACCCGATGGTGTCATGGAAAAGGGCACATCGTACAGATACGATTATCCTGTTGTATGTCACCACTTTGCATCTCCACTCTTAACTGACATTTTGTCCAAATGCCGAACGAGCAACTTAAGTCTCCGTCAACAATTCAGCTCGCAATTTCGACAATTATTTAATTAGATCAATGTCATGCCTAGTTCGTCTACCCTGCATTCAAAGGAATCTCGAATGAACCGTCCACGCCAACCTTCCAGGGTAATGGCGTGTGTTCCTAGCATTAATTTAGTGGCCATACGGCAGATCCACCTTACTAGCAATCGAATACAATTCCTCATCAGAGGATTTCAGTTTCAAGAGCTAGTTTCTCCCGATAACAGTTCGCTCGTCAAAACCAAGATCTTGATCTTACGAAAGTGAGTTTAGCCTGCACGACATCTGCGAATAAAGTCTGAAAAATGGTTTGGCGTTATTGGCCACTGCTCTAGCAACAATTCTGCCCTGACTATGATTTCCACCAATCCCTTTTTCTTCGCTTTTCTAGCCGCCATTATGCAAGCAAGAGCCATTGCCCATCCCCGAGGCTCCAAAGTGCCCAGCTGCTTTTGACGGCACTACTAACTATATGTCTGATTACAAGCCATGGAACGTTCACAACACTCCCATCAAGGCTGTTCGTCCATACATTCCGCCTGACGTACCTATGGAAACGCTTTCCACTCACAAGGTACAAACTTAAATTACAGCTATTACCAAATTTTAAGTAGAATGTCTTGTATTTGTGAAATTACCAACCAAATGTTCCGTTTTTCAGGCTGAATACGTACCGAAAACAGGGTGCAAGGTTGATAGTCTCAAGCCCTCATCCGGTCCACTGTACTGCGGTCCATTTGATGGTCAGACCAACTACGCAATCGACTACACACCAAAGTCACTTGGTTGCCATTGCCCTGCTGCCTATCTCACCAAGACCAAGATCAGCCCTGACGGATATTCCTTCGAGGTAAAAAACGCCCATGAATTTAATCTAGCCAATCCAATCACTTTAAAAATTCAGTAACTTATTACTCACATAGTGCGTGTATTTCCATAGTGTTTCAACTCCAAAGATGAGCTATACTGACACATGGCTTACAATGCCAATGTGAGAATGGAAGTAGACTGTGATTTTCCTCGTAAATTAGCTTGCAGTGACCGAATCATTAATGAAATGAACACTTATTTTTAAACTTTGCACGCCTCGACAGCCAGTGGAATTTCGTTAACTTATTCGAAGTTGAATTGCGATAGTGACCTACATTTATTTTATTGCTCGAGTTATATCGTTTCCACAAATTCGACACACCACCAATGCATGTTGTAGATCTCGTTTTAAACCTAGCAGACTAAAAGACGCTTGTACGAGAGTGTACGGGCGGTCCTTAGAAGTAACTTTGGAAAGCCTACCAGAATTGGACTTAATTTATTATTTTTTTCCAATGCTTATGGTCTGCTGAAATTTGTCACACTAATCAAATAGTATGAATGCCCCGTTTGATTTAGTGGACGTCAAAATTACTTACATTGCAGTGAGTTCAAGGCTGTTGTGTAAACCCCCTAACGACTTCTTCAACCGAAAAAGATGCGGGTTACCCAAGGGCGAAATCTTGCCTCCCAGTATAAAGTGAGGCATCTGGGCAAATCACACACTCGAATGAGTCGAGTGGTGTTTCACAAACATTTTTAAAAAGACAGTTGATGCTGATTTGTGATGACACAATACTGTAAAGTGTTTGAGATAGAGCATATTCAGGCGAGCCACCTAGCCGTGTGTGTTTTTCGTCGCGACTCACAGCGCCATTCACACCTTTTAGGCGGTCGACCCGTGCGGCCACGAGCACTACAAACTCCAGAATGAGATTACTGCTTAAAGTTGAGGCGTCACAAGGAGCAGGCGGATTGGTCAACAGCGGGACGTGGTGGCTTATCTAAAACCTAAGCTATGCCTCTTACAATATGTAGGAAAGTGGAAAAAAATTCCATAAACTATGCACCCGTATTTTTTACCCTTCTACACACATGGGCGGTGTTAATTTGTTTTGTTAATCAAAACACTGTCGTAAGGCAGGCGCAGATGCGCTAAGCTCATTCAGATAAGGAATTAGCAGAGGTTTAAAGATCAAGCACGCGAGTATTCAAAGGTGCGACCGGTCAAAACCGCTTGCTAACCAACTGTGGCGAAACCTGATTCTTGCGAAAATTAGAAGTGGTCTTGCCCAAACCTTCAATGAATTCCCCAAGATGAATTTCAAGCTCGGTTGCACTTTGCATTAAAATCGGTGAATAATTAGTAGAGAGAAATGGAAGGTAGTTCGGCAAATATATTTTTTCCTCAAAGACTGCCTCGTGTAAAGGGGGAAGCACCCGACCGCAACCACAGAGGATCTGGAGTGAAATGTTGACGTGTTACGATTTGCCCGTAACCAGAACCAATGGACAAAGTCCTTATCTAAAGCAAGCTCCACAGTCCCAATTCCATGACAAAGATAAGACATCATGTAGAAAGCATTTAGTGCATTAGCCGAAAGCCCAGAAACATGTTCAAACGCGCCCACTCGCCCTTGCCTTTGGCGACCTTTTCCCTAACTAGGGTGAATCGGGGGTGGCGTGATTGCGGGGATCAGCAATGCAGAATGCTGACTCCGCGAAAGCATTCATAAAACACTTGTGTGAATTAAATACTTGCTCACACATGTAAGGCGTTCACAGTCTATTTTCACGAAAATTCCTTGAACGACTGACGTCACTTATTCCAGGCATATACAGTTTGAATTTTTGCAAAAAAAACCAAAAACATGACACGTCACAAACCACACGAATTTTTTACATTCCAGTGTACCTAAAGTCCTCAATTTCCCTCCAAGTGCTAATTGGTAAGTTAGGTCTCACACCACATGCTCAGGCAGGGCTAACCACTGACTTGGTAGCACATGATACTCAGGAGACTTGTGGGATTGCAACACTTTTTTTAAAATGTCACAATGGTATCAAAAGTGCTTATTGTACAAAGCGCAAGGCAAAATACAGGGAATCTTTACATTCTTTTGAAATTGCATCGTCCCCCATCGTTAATTCTCTGATGGACTAGCAACGGCCGAGACAGAGCCCTCTGACGCTTTCAACCGTTCGCCTAAAAGAAACAAAACACGCAGTTTTTGGCATTCGATAAGGAAGGTGGCGCTTTGAAAGATAACTAGGCGTACGGGCATAAGAGTCGTGCAAGGGTCTAACAGGGAAACCACCTTGAGGAAAGTCATTAAATTCATTCAACTACTTTTAAACAACAAATCGACACGGGGTATGAGATGAAAGGTGGTCTTGACAATTCTTGCGGATTGGGTGACCAATTATTGCAGATCATCCAGTTGAAGGCAGCGAATAAAAGGTACAGATTGTGAGGTAATCCATTTAATTTCTGACAATTTTGCTTGTCCGACCGTTTTGGGTGCTTGGCGTGTGGTAAAATTCATACTTCGCAAGCTTGCATTCTTGTTTGCAGTCCAAAAAGTCGACGTCAACGCCCCGTCACCCCGTGACTCAAGTTATTTCACCCCGACAACCATACCCGTGTTCAGAGACAAGCAACACCGTAATTGCGCCGTCAGGTAGAATGGTGGCAGTGACTATGCCCCCAATCCTTTCTGCTTCGATTGTGTGCGCTCGCACATCCGTATTCACACCTCGCTTTAGCTGCTTCCGGCGCTGATTGGTTGATTCACTTCGAACCCGGACGTTGCCTGCACTGGCGGTGTTCGCAGATGTGTGCATACCAATGGGAGTGCTGTTTTCCGGGCTAACATCACCAGGAAATGACTTACAACAGAATAAGACACACCCAGGAAACCCAGGAAACAAAATCCACAATATACACATGTAGCTGCAGTGTAAATGACGCCCAAACTGGCAACCACCGGCAGTAGTTCAATTACATAGTCACCATTATCTACTCGTGTCGCGTCTCGTACGTGAGTAGGTGCTACAAAATTTGCATCTTGTCAGCACGGCTTGGACCATACAAGAAAATAAGATCTACGTAGTTGAACTGGCAACGTGATATTGTGCGTGAAGAAGTCAGAGAATCTAAATGGTTGTACCAAGGCAAGTAGCAGGGAGATAACCCCCACATCTGACGTGCTGCCATGCCGTTCACACGGCGAATTCTGCAGCGCCATTTAGTGACATTTTGCTTAAAACGAGGTGCAGAAATGCTGCAGCAGAGCTGGGTGCCTTCGCCAAGTGAAATTAGCTTCCTCTGCTGCGCACACCCATGTTTGAATGTGCGCGCGCGTCCGGTAACAAGGTGAACGGATTGGCCCACGGCTCCTGCGTAGGCAGGCGGCAGCGCTGAAACAATCCTGCACGCAGTTTTGCGCCGCCCGATGCTACAGCCCTACTGGGGTGCGTTTCCCGTAGATGGAATGCGCCGAAGAGAGATCACCCAATCACGAGGGTGGAACCCAGTACTCTAGTTGACATTTTAGTACTAGAGATCATAATTTTACCTGTGAAGAAGGTTGAAGCGCACACACATAAATTAATCTCAGCTGCGACACGTTTAATGAACTAAAGCGTAATTCGTTTGTAGTAGAAACACCCTGGATATGCAAACACGATGATAAACCGTGTTTCCCTGAGCAAAAACAGCAACCCACAACAGACTGCCAAATTTGCATTTGAGAAATGTCAAAATGATCGAAAAATATGCATCCGTTCTGTGGGATGCATAGGACCAGGAACTGCCGATGGGTGGCACCTCCAATACCACTACAATCCAGTGGATTTCAGGGGCTACGGGCAATGTTAGGAGGCTTATTTCTACTAGTCAACGAGTGGCAACTATCAACACAGAGACGCCACACTTTGGACTTTTCGAAGCAGTCCCGCAACCACAATAGCAAACGTGTAACAGGATTTATAGAAAAAAATAGGCTGATTATGTCCAGAGCAAAGTCATCAAACGATGAGCGTGTGGAATACAGATTAACAAAACGTAAAATCGGAAAATACGCTTAACATTTACTCACGAATTAACTCGGCAATGACCCGTTGTGTGCGTCGTTCCAGTTTCCTAAGCTTCTTCTCCACACCCCGTTTCAAATCCCAATCCGGTTTCCGAGGTGCCAGATTGAACAGATTCTGAAGATGAAAAGGAAGAAGTAGCAGCAGAGGTTGGTTCACTCATCGTTTTTTAGGGATGTTAACACTCCCAAAGACAATTAAATCAACACAGTGTTTTGTGACATCCATCCACTCAGCCCTATTCACCCAATTACGAAATAATACTCACGCCAAATCTTCGTTCACACCAGTAGCTCATCGATTGTGGATCGCCCAGGCATTTATGAGTGGGCACATGTGAACGTCCACTAGACTTTTGCTTTGGCCTCATCTTGAACTAGAACCTTTGATTCAGACGGTTAAGCCCTCTGCACAAGCGCTAGCCTTCTCTTATTCTGGGAAACCTTCGACGTGTTAAACAAGGGGGTTCAACTATTACACTCGGGATTTGCATCAACTTTCCAAGTAAACACGCGACAGCTTCTCGATTAACCACCAAAAAAGACCAAAGAGTAGCAGAAGGCGGGAATGAAAGGAGAGGCGTTAGTATGATATCTGTCATTTTAAACTGTTTTATCCGAATTTGACCGAATGAGGAAGCCACTAATGGCACCAGCAAGGTAACGACTGCTGTCCTCAGGACAACACAAAAAAGAAAAGCTAGGATTTTTGGTGAAAGAAAATTATTGATTTTGAGTACTGTTCCGTCCCTGACGCTCTTTGGAAAGGTCCAAAGTATCGTACGCAGGCGACAAATCTGGATTCGAGCTCACGCTTTTTCACAGTTGGGTGGAAGTGGAAAGGCCTTTGTAAAAGCGAATTTTTTTGAGTTTGTGAAATCGGAGCAGTCAGTATTAGGTTACGAAAAGAATGAAATTTAAGATTCATGCAACGCATCGACATCACCTGATTTAACTTAATTACAGTGAAGCCCTAAATGTACACAAACACTCTACCGGCGACTGCAAGTAAATATGCCAACCGAGCACATCCCTTCGTAAGTGAAACCATTCCCACGGCGTTTACATAGGTTTTTGTGATTTGCCTTCAAGAAACAACATTTAGGCATAGCCTTAGGAACGTGGAGAAACAACTACACCGACCAATAACACATCTCGTTTAAGAGAATCACAAACACTAGCGCACACTATAATCATGGACACAATTCGGAAAATCCTCCTTGCAAGAATTTAACTGCAATTAACTACTTTACCGTGAGAGGACCCAAATTTGTGTGTGTGGCACATGGTCTATTAGAGTAGATGCATGACACGCATGCTTGTTTTTTATTATTAATGTGCGCTTAGTAATATCCCGAGTACCACACCACCACCACCACCACTACTGAGGTCCACGGGGGCGTAAATGCATTTTAACTCGCCACCCAGGAACAAATCTGCCTTCTTCTCAGCACATGCGAAGAGTGGTAACTAGGCGACGTTACTCGAAGGTTTTTGACTCTGGGTGGCTAGGCTGACCAAAGACCGAAACCACGGTTTTGAAATAAAATTTAAACATCATAATGGCAATTTAAGATTAGCGAAAGGAGGCGTTTGAAAAAGAAGTGTTACGTACCACTTCATCGACAACTGATTGTGCTTTTGCTGCCTCCAACTGTTCCGCGACATGAACGTCCACTAAAAGATTAATGATGGCATGTCAACAAATAGGTTTCATCCAAATGCCTGAACAAAAGCAACAGACCACTTCATCCACAAGTCACTTCCAGTTTGTCCATCTATACTGGCATCCGATTTTGAAGCAACAAAAACTGCGAGCAGCGACTTTAAGCATTGAGACAACAATTACCTGAACATTAAGGTCTGCGGATTTACAAAAATACAACAAGGACTCAAAATTCGTGAGTGGCGCTCTCACCTAAATCGTTATGATTGTCCTATGGGATTTAGTGACATCGATCGACTAGAGCACATTGAAGTATACCAAAATGTACGCCGATCGCCCCCGTGGGGTCATTCTCCGGGGGTCAAACCAAAGTCGAATTATCCAAGGGGCCAGTTTATCTGAGAGGGTAGTTAACCTGACGAGATCAATTACTATGTGAGTTGGTGTTCGCGCGGGGCGTTGGAACGCCAATTCCGGAGAGCGACCGACTCATTTTATACACAAGCGTGACTGTGAGCGTGTGGGGGGGAGGGTTCACAGTTCAAGGTCAGGTGTACTCTGGTGTGGCTGTCTTTGTCACCTTTAAGGCAGTGGGATAAAAAACTAGTAGAAAAGGCATGAAAAACTAAAGAAGATCGTGAAGTTTTTTTTGGCGCAACTCCACTACTTTGTGGAGTTGCTAAAAGAAGTTAGTTTACTTGGAAAAAACATAGATATTTTTAGCAAACCGATTTTGACTCTACGCCTAGACGACGATGACCCTAACGAGACGAATCTTGTGTATTGTTAATGATATCGGAACTGTAATATGCTCTAGTTAATCAATTTTGATGAATTCAAATTAATGACTCATCAATCTGAAATTTGAGTGCAGAAGAAGATCGTAGAGTCGCCAAAATTTTAAAAACAATGCGGATTTAGAGTGATAGCATGATAGTAAAATCAACAGGTTAGGGCTTTCACACCAGCACACACACACACACACACACAAACACCAAGTGCTGCGGTGTGGGAAGTTGATGTTAGCTCAATTTACCAAAAGCATAACACAACTAGTTTCTGCTGCTGCTGTTGCTAAGTTGTTCCCTGGTTTTGTGACAATTTCAAATCAGAGTCGGTGAGGGCGAGGAGGGGAGATGGGGTGGCGGGCAAGTTGTTTACCAAATTTCAAGGTTACAACTGAACGGGAACGGGGAATGTGGAGCGAGCCAATGAAATCACAGGGGCAAGCCCTTCGCCAAAAAACGCTTCACATCAAGACGCCTTAGCTCCCGACCACTAGTAATACATCCCAAGCAGTAACGATTTTCATGCTTTTTAAATTCGCATTTCAAAGCAGTTCATTACGCAGTCGGGGCTTGCGTGTTCTGTGCCTCTAGCGGTGTCAATTCACAAAAGCAGAGCCTGTTTTTAAAAGGCATCGGCGACCTGCAGCAGGCTTTTTATCAGGAGAGATCGGGGAGAATGCTGGGCGATTGGTCGTGAAGACGCACAACACCTGCTGGCGGTGGTCGGTGCTGCGCGCTTCACTCCCCCAAGTGTTCAGCTGAGTACGATGGAAGTCAGTGCCCACTTTCACTGGGTTTGAGAAGCTCGTGGCAAAATGGTGATTAGTGACTTCAGTAAGGACAACAATTAAGTCATCTTGGATTAACCTGAGGCATTTTGCGAAATAGATTGTCATGCAGGGCACACATTGTACTTCCTAATACCTAAACTATCGAGAAAAGGCTAGACACACAGGTGGTCCAAAACAACAGCATGGTGAGCAAACAGTTTGAGAATCGTTTACGAAGAGCCTTGTTAACGACTAGCAGTAAATCCTGGAGCAGAAATAGCAATAATGTAATTTCAGTAGTGAGCCGGGGAGCAGGCAATTCGTCGGTGCTGTCTCAACGACAAAATTTGAGCAACTTATAGTGTATAAGTTAATGAGTACTCTTAGGGTATACGAGGCACGAAATAGGCAGGTCAAAAGCTGAAGTAAATATGGGTTTCAGGGGTTGAAAAGTAGCCTGGTCGGGGAGCCGGCGCACAGAATAAGACACGAGAAGGCAATGATCTGAACTCACAGTTGACGATTGAGCCCTCAGGGAGTTGGCCCGGTTTGAGTTCGTCGGAGACGGGCTTGTAATTGCGGAAGATAGGTTTCGGCAGCTCGCCTTCAGTGTCCAAGGCCACACTGGTCGTAGACAGACCCTTGTTTTGGGCCATTTTGCGCAATTCGATTAAGCGCTCCTTGCGACGAATGGCCTCGCTTCGGAGCGAGCCCACACTACTCTCGGCCTCCGCTAACTTAGCCTGCTTGGCTGGCGAGGCTTCCGCGATTGGTTCCTCCTTCTCCTCTACCGTGGTCATTTGGGTGGACTGAAATAAAACAGCAATGGCCATTTAACCGCCGGATAAAACAGCCCCTCTAGTAGACCTCCCCGAAATGATCCGAGCTGCCACCGACAACTGGGAAAATTAACACAGGGAAGTATAACGGACAGTGAGAGAGCGTTGTTGAGCAAGAAACGGACGAAGATTAGCGAAAACCCAGTTACCACGTATGTCAGCGCATGTCGAGATGAAAGGATATCAGGACGGTCTCTAGGTCATGCAGAGACAACCCATAATTAAAATTAGAACAAACTACTTAGAATGACACAAGGGAGTGATGAAATCTTGACTGATACCTAATCGAATCGGTTCACCCACACAAACCAGGACCATAGGAAGTGCTCACACGACACATGGAAGTTCTCGAATTCTCATTAATACAAAAATCAAATACGATAACGGTGTGGTAGCGGTGCTTATACCTTCTGGGACCTTAAAGGCTGGAAACGAAATAAGCCGAAATCCATGGCTGTGCAGTGAGAACAGTGAGAGGAAATTCCATCACGTAAAAGTAGGTCACACAACATCAGGGTGTCAGTCTTCAGCTGACGCCACGGTTTAGATTTAAGGACAGTAACACCAACAACAACAAGGGCAGCGGAAAACAACTAGGGAGGGAGTTCCACGCCGACCTCGAATCTGCGTTGGGAATATGAAAGCTTGGAAAGTCCTAACTACATCTACCGAGGAAAATCACGCCGAATGTATGAAATTCCCAGCCCAGACCTTTTTGCGAAGACTAGTGGCACCTTTTAAATTGACTACAGTTTTACTCTGACCACCTTCAGAGACAACCTAATTTTCTGCTGAGCAACCTCCCCAAAAGAGTCGCCGCAGTTGATTAAACTATGCTGAATCTGTTTGCGGTGATATTCTGGCGTTGAGAATGGGAAAAGGAAGTTGTCCAGGCCTTGACGTGAAGGCACTGGTGGTCATTATTTAGTTAGAGAAAAGGACTTGACCCGACACAAGTTCTTACGCGCGGCGAATGCGCACTAAGACCGTTGGTGGTCAGATTATAACACGAAGCACGAAGTATTCTGGTGAGTTATCATAATGGCAGAAATTCCACGTAACTCCTGCAAGCTCAAAGTAATCCAATTCCAGCTGATTCAGGAATTAAGCATTTGAAAGGATGTTTGGTTCAAAACCTCGCCATTTACGATGGAATCAGTCCCTTGGAACAATGCTAGCGCCTTTAACCCTTCGACTAAGGTGTTGGGGCCTACTCACTGATCGACCCCTGTCGAGCGACTAAAGCCATCTTTCGTAAAAACGCTTTCCTGCAAAAGGATTTATGCCAGCGTCAATTGACTTGATCTACCACACGCTATTAATAGAATTATAGAAGCATTAAGATGTCAAACGTAATTAGGAAGAGTGTGAAGTGATATAAATAAGTTCCACAGTTAACAAAAGTACGTCGAGGCGCCTACCACGGATCCAGTTTAGCGTTTCCCTATAACAGTGACGTTACTTGCAACGCCAATGGTTTTCACTGAGAACAAAACTGGTCTTTACATCATAAACCCTGTCTGTCAAACATGCGATTTAGACGCCCAATAAAGTAATGACAACAAGAAACACGCGTCACTCCTGAAATCCTTATAAACAAACAACAACAACAAACGATTAATTCAGGAAGCGCGTGTTGAGGGCCTACTCATGTTGCTGGGCATAAATTACTAACTCGAGATACAACGACGCCAAAGTAGCATCCACGCACACAGCAAAAAGTCTCGAATTCTGTTCACCGTTTCTCCCAAAACACGTATATTAATGGAGGGGACGGCAAGGAGCAAGTTTGTTGGATGATTATGGGGTTGGGCGCTTGCATGTTCGTCGGGGATGGGGTGGGAGAGGGGGCTGTACAAGGGTAGCGGATGTAAATGCACAAACACAACCACTAGACTACGATCACTGCGGCTTGGTCAGCATTGGATGCGACGGGGTCAGAGGAGGGGAGTGCAAGCAAGGGTACGAAATCAGGGGACTGTTTGGGGGCGGAGGGGGTCTGGGCGAAACCCAGCGTGGAAAACGCCGACGAAGCAGATGTGTTGATTGACGAGGTCGACGAGAGGGACGGGAGGAGGCGGGCGGGGTCGTCTGGCGAGGGTGGGTGCTTCTGACTGAGGTTCTGAATCCTGCCTGCGATGCAACCAGCGGTGATGCGGGCCTCGGCGTCATGGTCCCAACTGTCCTGCACGGTCTCCCACAACTGCGTGAATGCCTGTGTGCAAAAAACGTGACACATTGGGGTAAATAGCCCATTACGAGGCAAAAAATACCTACCACGTGTTGTCCATCACTAACCATTTGGATGTGAACAAAGAACGAACAGACCCTAGCTAACGTCAATAGGCGCCATGCACTTCAGCAAACCGCTATAAATTTTATGACTCAACAAGAATGGCCTTGCTAATACGTGGTGACGCCGAGACATTAACAGGCGCTTGCTAATAAAAGATGGTATTAAGCATGTTCCACCATTGAAAGTTTTTGTAGTGAAAAGGGACTGGTCGGTCAAGGAAAGTCCAATGACAGCGCCATACGACGATTTCAAAGAGACAGCTATTAAGCGCAATTATAATTTCTATGGAATCTGAAAGCACATATTAAATTTTTATTGGAAAGGAAAAAAAATATTTAGCCGTATATTAGTTCTCCAAGTCTGCGCAATTAGTCTCTTGTTTACGTTGAAGCGGTTGGTTTACTCGTAACACCAGAACCAAGCCTAGATGAGCAATTCAAGCGTGAACGTGAACCATAAGCCAGGGGCGCATGAGGAGGCCGTCGCTCACTTGATCGTTCTCCCATCGCGGACTGGGCTCGGGACGCTTTTTGAGCTTGGCCACGCAGAGTTGCAACTGTTCCATGCTTGGAGCGGGTCCCAGTTCAGCCTCAAAGGGGGCCATGTAGGGGGGCAGGCAGGGTGTCGTGTCGTCGTCGGGCGGGGGATCACGCGGACCATGGGCTCGTGTCATCAGCTCCCAAATGACCAAGCCCAGAGCGTAGACGTCGATTCGGAGAAATGCGTCGCGGGTAAATTGGATCGCACCGTCCAGCACCTCGGGAGCCATGTAACGTCCAGTTCCCACCTTTAAAAAAGGTAGCAAGTAGTTCATTAGTAATCTGTGACACTAGGCTCTATTTTGCAGACATGAACATTAACACTGTAGAGGAAACCGACCGAGAGACTACAGTCGCCACAAACACCTTAAACTGATTTCAGGATCAAATATATACCGACACATTTACTAGTGTTCCACTTAAAAGGCCATGCCTGTACGTTTTAAAACAACGACGCAATGCATAATGATGCAACTAAAAATGTCAATATTTACAGAGCACTTGTTATAGCCAAGTAATGGTGAATTAGAGGGCACAATTTACCGACACAAATATTTGGGTTTTAGGTAATAAAATAGGCAACTCAAATCGACTGAAGAGGCCTTTTCCGTCTGCACAGTAACATGCCGCATACTAGTGCGAAATCATCTTAGGGCAAGGGATGTCTGAAAGCAGTAAAAGGCTTCCACTGCTGGACGAAGGCTCGAGTTTTGCATGGAGCAATTTGTTAAAACGGAAAAAAGATTTCGTGCAACCACATGGAATTGTAAAGGGTGTGTTCTTCGGTTCCAACTTCAGAAGTAGTAACATCCCGTGGTTTTAAACAGAGTGGAAACTGAATGAAGCGCACACGCTAACTCCCGGGTTTAGCTAAGTCTAAAAGCATCGTGAGGGAACGACGCAAAGACATGATCGATTGTGTGAAGGAAATAAGCATGCAAAATCAGGCCTGGGTTTCAGTACGTGTAGTGACGAAGTTGAAATTTTGGTCAAGGTGAGTTGCCGAGTCACTGCAGCGCTAATTAGTAACTAGAAGGCTGGGTCCGTATGTGCATTCAAGATAGCATGATCTGCTACATGTGGATCGGTGACGTCCGCACATTACAGCCGCCAAAAATACCCAATTTTTTCACGAATGACAGCCAAATGTCATTGATTTAAATCCCACGTTGGGAAGAATGAACGTACATAAATGCACAGTTAATAAAATGGAAATCAGACGACCTTTGTGATGAAAAATGAAACAAAAGGAAATTCGGTTTTACGTGTGAATGGTTTGATCTACGGACAGGATTGTGGTGATAGAAATCGAACAGTCGGACTGCGACGAAAGAACAGTCAAAAACGCGTGTCGATCTGAGGAGGAATGGAGGGACAGAGCGCTACTAAATAAGACCATGCGCGATGCTCTATCGAAGGTTATGCCCAAGCATGAAAGTCTAGTTCAACACGAGATTGAATCAACACATGAAGCTGAGGTCACTAAAGTGTCATCCCGGAACGGGCAAAAAAGAAAACACTAAAAGGATTGGGCAGGTTATAAGCGTAAAGGAAAAGAGCTCAGTCAATGGAAGAAGGCCGTATGGCAGCCCCGTAATTACTCAAACACGTGCGGCCACACCTCAGGAAGAAATTGGTAGGGACAAAGTCGAATTATAAGCAGTTAAACGCTACCCTAACGACGATGAGGAACATTCCCAGCTAAGAAGACGGAGTATTAGAAAAATGACAGTGTTCAGAAATGCTGCAAGAGATGGGCGTGATCCCAGTTAATTAAAATGGTCGAAATCACAACAGGTTTGCACAAATAGAAAATGCTAGCAGAGTAAATGAGAAGCAGTCATTGGGGTATTGGGAGTTTGATAGTGAATCGGAACGCAGATTTCAGCACCTGCAAGTCCGCAGAGCATTGTAATAAGAGGAATAGACGGCATGAACAGGAACGTCCTAGACCCCGAAAAAAAGTTATCTACTACTACGTCGCAATTGAATTTTGATTATTCTGGGTTTGTTGGCTTTTAGTGTCGAGGGCTGTAATGTCTTGTTTTTGTCCATTAATAATCACGGCTTCACAAGTTTGGGGTGCATTATGTTAACATGGGGCACAGAAAAGCAAAACGCGTGGGTTGAAATTTAATAAGGATTTGTAAAGTGGTCTCAAATTAATGAGCCATTACTGACAGTGTGTAAAAATGGTTGGTTGCTCAGTAAGTATGTCGTGATTGAAACCTCCATTTAATCACAACCATACTAGCTTCGGAAAAGTCAAGGTTAACAATTTTAAGTCATCGTTACCTGACCGATCCACACTGGATGCCACTCGATGTTTTACTGTTTAACTTAAGTGCAATCCACCAACCGACATGCACCAAAAAACTTATTCATACACGCCTTAGATATGAAAGATCACCTGTAAATGAGCATCGCCGATTCCACGACCAGTTTCGAGCCTCGTCGCCAGCCCGAGGTCACTAATGCACGCCGTCAAGTCGGATTTGAGCAGCACGTTGCGAGACTTGAAGTCTCTGTGGGCGATGCTCGGTTTGGGGAACTGGGAGGCAGTGCGAGGGAGTTCCGTGTGCAAGTAACTGAGTCCACGAGCCATGCCGGCAGCGATCCGCAGCATCTGCCCCCAAGAGAGCTCCTTCACGCGAATGTAGTCATACACGGAGCCAAGGGGCAAGTAGTCTGTCACAAGCCAGTATTCAATAACAGAATTTTCACCCGAGCCACAGGCTCGATCACTGCCCGCTTCTCCCTCCGTCGAATCCCGAGTAACCTAGATATTATGCGAAAGAACACAGAAGAGCGAGGTGAGACTAGTCCTGTCTTTATTAAAAATCAGAGGCCTGTTCAAGAAGATAGGGGGGGGGCCGTGTAAAAGAAGTCCTAGAGAGAAATATTCTTCCACCTTGCCAAGTATGTGATCGTTTATAAATTTCCACGAGTGCTTAGACTTCTGGAATGGTTTCACATATCCGTAAACAATTCAACCCCAAAATGGTTGGATTAGTGAAATGGCACTGTATGAAAATTAAGTTGATTTTGGAGATTAAATGGAAATGTGTAGATTATTGGACATCCCACTTGCTACCGTGGCATCCCGCCCACAATAGATTCTTTAACAAATTCCACGAAATTTGTTAACCCCAAGTTACTTATTAAAAAAATTGGGACTGTTTTTGAGGTTGAATCTTCCTGCAAAACATCAGGCGAATATGTGGCGCGGACTACACTAAGAGAGCCTCATTCTACTTTGGGGAAATTTAAATGGCAAAAGGCTGGACACACACGGATGACCAAATTAAGGTGCCAGTTTACTAAGTCATAAAACGATGATTTTTAGAAAAAAAATGTAAGGCCACGGGCCAGTGTACCGTACTTGACAGAACCAAAGGTCGATTACTCCCTTACCAACCCTTTGCTGGCCAATGGGGCTGCATTACGTCAGGCCGTTGAACGCAATCAACAGTTTGCTATTGTCAAGGTCGTATGCGAATGCATGTGCGCGCGCAAACGAATTGATGTCAGCGGGTAAGAGCGGATGCGTGCAAACGCGCACTACACTGACTCCTAACTGCTGTATCCACGACCTGTTGATTTACAACCACGGCCAACGTCACCGCTAACGCCACTGTGTTTATACTGCTTCTAATTGCACACACACACACACACACACACACACACACACACACACACACACACAGACACACACACACACCCGAGATAGCACAAACTTGCACGAATAACAAACGCTAGTTATGCGCGAAGGCTAAAACAGTTCCACACCATAATGATAAAAATAAAGCAATTAGAGCACCAAATGTAAATAATTTAGAGTTCTACGACAATGAGTCTGTCACTGGTACTGATTCTTTGTCCCATTAAGTGGCTCCTGAATAGAAGTTAGGTAATCAGGTCAAGTTGTACTTATGATTCTACATAACAAACTACCACTTATTGAGGAAATAATATGCCTCAAATTCAGTGGTGAAATAATTTTATTTGCTGATGTCGTCTGCAGGTAACCGAAAATGGCTAACGCCACACCATTTCAAGTAATGATATGATATCAATGTATCGTGACCAGGCGAGTTTCCTTAAACGTATTAGGACCAGCTGAGCAATGGTGATGAAAACGATTAATATCAAGCAAGCCAGAAAACTGACAAGCCTGATTTGACAATAACTCGCCGCAATCAAATGACGAATTTCGCTTTGTAGCTGATTACGTGAAGATAGCAGATATTTGCAATAGAGGTTAATTCCAACAGTTTTCATATTTGCAAATCGATAAAGGTTTACAAACCTTGTCGACGCCAATGTAGTGCAGAATGTTAGGATGCTTTAACTGGGGAAGACGGTACAATTCCAATTCAGCTTCCCAGCTTTTCTTTTCAGCTGCGGGAAATACCTTGATGGCTACGTCGCGAGCAGTCTCATGATCAGACTGAGTCAGTCGACCGAGCCACACTTCGCCAAAACGGCCACGGGAACATATCCGGACTTTGGTACAGATCTGTGAAAGCTGAAATGGGGAGCAGAGTGTAGAATACAGCATATAAAAAGACTCCAGTTGTATCAAACAAATTCAACCACTTCAGTCAAAGGAGGCTAGATAGAAATACCCGTGACCTCTGACAGTTTGATTAGTTTATTGTATTATGTTGGGTGACCCAGAGAAATTCCAAGCATCTTAGTATACGTTAATGATTCACGACGCACAAGTATACTTGAACGCAGATTTCGAGGAAGCCATTTTTCAAGACTAAATTATGTCGAAAAGGAGAAGTGCTGCAGGTCTTTTCACCGTTAAAAAGAGTAAAGTAGCAGGCCCGAATATTTAAAACTAAGCAATGTAGGAAATTGGGCTAAACACTAACCTCTTCAAGTTCGTCTTCAGCGAGCCAACCACCTCCAAGCAAAGGGCGAGTCAACTGTGGCACAAGCTGCGAGCCGCCTGTTTGGGCAAGAAGGCACTTACCACAAACGACACAAGGCGTTCCGTTTGGGGGGCAAGAACGGCAGAGAAGGCCATCTGTGGCACCGAACTGGTATCCATCATTAGTGGGTCTGTTTTTAGAAAAACACATTTTCAAGGATGGAGGAAAGAAGTTATGACAACGAAACAGCGATTTTTGTTTCTCGGAGCTCAGTTTAGAGCTGCCTCCAACACCGGCACTTCCAAGGGTATGTGCAGCCTGTCTGTACCGGCGGAGGATAATAAAAATGAAGACGACAATCAGTAGAACTAGAAGAAGGAGGGGCAATGCGACAGCGTAGAAAAGAGTTGGATTATTCGAGAATGGAGAAAGTGGCCTCGTAGAAATTGTCTTTTCATGTGTACGATTGTAGGGGTCAGGACCAGTGACTGAAAACAGATATGTGCATAATCAAAATAAACCCGGAAGAAGAGCATGATCTAAGTAAAATATACAAAACAGTTTTACGATTATGGAGAACAACTAGTAACCAAAAAACCGTAATTCTGGTGATATTGTATGATTTCCAGTAGGGAAAAAATAAACACCAAGAAAGGGTACCCTTTTAACTGGCATGAAATGATAGCAAACAAAGCGATACGAACCTTGGTCTCCTGGAATCCGCTTAACTGGTATAGTAGGTTCGTTACAAGAGTCACCTTTGCAACAACATGTCACGAAATCATCATTAGACCTGAAGTTGTAACACACACCCGGTTCCGATGGGCATGTTTGCGTCTAAATATTGTATGTAATCGCAAATACACTTACGATGGTCCAGTTCCAACACCCCTGAAACTGAGTTTGATAATTTTCACCCCCAATGCGTTTAAGAACCAAAAGACAATGCTGCTGGCCAGGATCACACAGCATCTTTCGTGTGGTCAGATCACAATAATGATTTTCCCTTGGTGTACAAAAGCAGCTTATTCGATCCATTTTCGTGCAATTTACAATCGGAGGATAAAGAACATCAAAGCTCCGCCGACGAAGCGGGCCCGTAAATTGGCGGAGTTCACAATGTGGCGAACTTGATAATTTCCCATCAATCATCTTTTATGCTTTTTTAATGCATATACTCTGATCAGAAACATAAATTCGCCATGAGCTAATTTTCGGAAAAGTAAAATTTCAAGAGCCATAAAATCGCCGTTTATTTAGATAAATATTTCCTAAGTTCGGTACCCACGTATTGAAGACTCCACAAATGACCAAAATCGACGAAGTAAGTAAACATACATTAAGACAAATTTACATCACCTACCAAAAATAACCCAAGAAACGTAGAGGTTATTGTTAATCCAGTGATTTTCACTGAACAAATTAGTTGTTTCATATAGAAATATCCGATTGCAGCATTGCTAGATCAGTACAAACTCAAAAATGTGTTTCAACGACTTAGATCTCAAATTCGAAGTTGACTGTGGTTCTTGCATCCAAACGGATATGCTAATGAGAAAAAATTGATATACTCTCCGCCATTCAGATTATTAGTCCTAGCAGCATTTGTTTAATGATTTTGCTTGATTAAAAAAATGAATATAAAAATACTTGATAAAATAAGGTCTTGTTTCATTTTTCTCTTTTGTTATTTATAATTGTTGCATACTATCGATCTTTTAATGTCATATGGATGATTGTTTTCTACTCAAATGAATTCCTAATCTGAACCTTCCGTTCACACACATTATACTCTGCCTCGTTTATTTCTGATAAATGCAATTTATAGTCCTAATTTTAACGTTTGCCGAAATTCCTGGCTTCTTTTTTGAGGTTCCACTTTATCTAAAATGCCTGCGGGCAGAAAGTTAGTACTCACGAATCGTATATTGATTATTTATCGTAGATTTTCTATTTCGCTACCACCCGGCACACTCAAACCGCTTTACCCTTTTGAGCCTGATCCGTGGCCATGTCTTCAGGCCCACAAGTTGACCTAAGGCAGGCGATTTATTTCACTACAGTTAATTCAGAAATGCTATTCATTATTGTATATTGCCTGCTGTCACTTTACGATAATCAAAATACTCTGGTAACGTTCTTCATATGGGAATGGACCCACGTATTTAATCGACAAATTGTATGGCTTGAGTAATTTAGTACAATAATGTTAGCTATGCCAATCACTTCTCATTACTAGCTGTTCACGCCATGATTTCGTAGCACTTATCTGCGCATCTGACCGTAATACGAAGTACCTGCCTCAATTTCCATTTTACATTATTCGTTTGGATTTCGTGGTTTTGATATGCGGCAATTATCGGGTGGAAGTTTCCCGTTATGATGACACTTTTTTCTTTTTCGTGTCAAATATCAAATTTGGTTTGTAACTTAATTTCCGATATTCTCTGATAGTGCTTGTTAGTAAATGTCAACTCTTCTCGTTATTCAATTCGCCCTTGTTTTTTTTGGCGAATTTACTCCTATTTGGCATTTCTAGGATATTCTCTGAGACTTAAGGTTCTGTGTATGTTTTAAATTGTTGGCATATATTTGTGGTTAAAACCATTGAGCTAGAAGGTCTCAATCGGCTCAGTTTTTGTTTTGGAAATGAGATCCGTCGATTTCATTTTGACTTAATCAACTGTGAATTTTATGTTGACCTAACATTCGTCTTACTTAACCGGGTTGTCTGATTTTACAACTGCTCAGTTCGCATTATTAGCAGTGAAATTTTGTCAGGTAGAGTATGAACCACGTGTTTTTTCTTTCCTTATAATTAGCTGACATTGAATTGTATTTAGCTCTGATTTTTATGACTAAACTTTGAGAGATTCTGAAACTAAAGGCATGCTCATAATACTTGTATTCTATCTTTGCTAGTTTTTGCCAAACCTGATCTGCGTTTTAGCCGCATATTTTTGTCTTTCGTTACGCTAAGAATATATTAGCTGCTAAGTATTTTTGCAAAGTCATATGATGGCATGCAAACGTCTGTTTTGTGCGTCATGTGCCATTCTTAGAGCCGATTAAACCGATTTCTGCAAAACCGCCATTGAAACCCTCACGGTATTGACACGATTACGTGACACTCACTCGTAGTGCGTGTTGTTCCATCGAATTTCAAGGTCTATTTTTTTCTAGTGCAAGTCGGATTTTCGAAAACATGGAACAACAACTGCTAGTTGCAAAGTCTGAGAACTCTCGGCTTAACGCTCAGCTCACTGAAATGGTCAAAATCCACGAGACAGAAATGGCAAAAGAGAGACTTGAGACGGAAAAGTATCGAATGAGGTTCGAAAGGTGGGTTATGGTTCAGGCACACTACGGTATGTGTCCCTTTTCGAATTTTTTTTTTCATAGTCCCAATCATTTGAAAAATACATGGATGCCCGTCAATTTAAGTATTGGGTTAAACTCTCATTATTGTTGTAAGCATTCTAGTGTTTGCCCTAGAAATAGTCGTCGCAATATATACTACCTTCTAATGTGGTTTAATCCGACTTTTTTGGTCTACTTAGGGCGGATGCATACATCTGCCTTCGCAGCCAAAAATTACTGTTGCAAATTATCTCTTTTAGGCTTACTGAAGACCACAGTAAACTGAGCAAGTTAAACGCCGAACTTGAAGAAAAATTGCTAACAGCGGTAGGCAATTTATTAAGGAAACCATTTCAATATCTAATAGCAGTGCGATTAAACGGAATTCTTTACGCATCAGCTTCATTCGTTCCTTGTTCAATATTTTTCGTACGGAAAAGAATGCACGAAGGGGGCTGTACCGTTTGTCGAGTTCGGCAAAGGACGCTTCTCTTTATTTTCAATGCTTGACCACCTTTTGGTTGTGGATTCAACTTTTTCAGTGGCTAAATGGGGACCAGTAAATAATGTTTACAGACAGTTCATATGTATGCCTCGCATTAGGGGCGGTGTGTGAAAAGTATCACTTCTCTTTGTCCAAATACATTAGTCTACTTTACAAAATCTAGCTAAAACACAGCCGGCCCTAACCGCGCTACCAGGATTGATATCTGTGCAAATTTGTTTATGTACCTACATTCCCGATATCTTTATGACCCATTCAGCTCTGAAACATTTTTTCAGGTAGAATCTCTTCAAACAGAAAAGGCCTTACTGTTAGATGAGTTAAATACATTGAAGAAAAAGTTTGCGGAGGCAGAAAAACGAATAAAGGACCTTACCGTGGAGTGTGTAAGTTTGGTGGCGTCCTACCCAAGTTTGCTTGTCAAGTAATTTTCAAAATTTCCCGATAAGTACTGTTATGTCGTATGCAGTTGGCTTGCTTTTGGTCATGCGTCATACGCAGAGACAGGGTTTAGCACTTCAGAAGGGACTTGCGCTTCACCTCTGCTGTTAGTAAGCGCACTTTCTGTCCAGTTTTAATGTCTAACACTCTTACAGGTAACCAATAAGGCAGTCTTGCTGAAAGAGAGTTCTTAGACTGAGTATTCAGTTTGCTCGCATTCAAGAGACTGGTTCTGTGCGTCAGAGGCGTTTTCGGTTCACCAAGGCACACAGAACACGAGACGCTCAAGCTTTTGCGGTCACATTCTCAGTTTTTTCCGTGGAAACTAGTCGTCTAGACCGCAATCGCGCACTCCTCCCTGCAAATACCCTTTCCATGTCGCTTAGGCGTGCTCTCAAAAGTATCAGCCTTTTGCTTCAAACCTGTTTTATTGTGCAGTTACGTCAGGTTAACCGTTTTGGATTATAGATTTTATATTACTAAATTCTTCTACTGAAATATGTTCAGTACCCCTTCGTTTATCCTGCAGGAAACTTACAAGAAGGATTGCAGGGTGGCTGCCGAACTCCTTCATGCTGATCCCAGCCAATTTCTTCCCATCAATGTTGGAAACTCTTCGTCAGTAAGTTTTTTTGAAGTCATTTTCTCCTGTAGACAAGCTGTTTCTGGTTGCACTTCGCACACAACTTTTTGTCCAACTTGGTCAAGTTCGATTGCATGAAGCGCAAACTTGTTATCTTCAGTCACGTAGGCTAACTTCCCAATAGCTGCTTAAGCAAACATAATGGTGATAAATGCTGGCTAGACATCGCAGCATCCACCGTACTTTAGATAAACCCGTGCCAAATGTTCCTGTTGTATGTGTATCAACGGGAAATCCGTGTGCGTGTGTGTGTGTGTATGCGACAATTTCGTCCAATTGGTGTTAAGTGTAATAAATTGTCTGCTTCTGCTAACCTGTATTTGCATTATTGTAAACTGCACATTTTTATCTACTGGTATTACTGTAAATATAAGGCATTTTCTCTTTCGAACTTCTCAATTTCTGAGGTACGCCTGTGTTTTCGTTTTTGCCTACGTAAAAATGACTCCATTATTGCTGAATCCCGGCCATTAAAATTGCCACTAGTATTGTGTAATGCTCTGTTGCCCGAGTCGAAAGTGCCTGCTTTCGGGTTGGTTAATTAACTCGAGGTCATTTTGTACGAATTCATTAAACACCAGCCATTTGTGTGTCCGGGGGCAGAATGTTGTTATTGTGGTATTTAAAAAAACGCCCTCCTAGTAATTTACTTGCATCGGCCATCTCTATTCGAGTTTTTGACGCAGTGGGTTGCCTTTTCTTGCTCAAGCGACCGCATCTGAACTCTGCGTCTTCAGACGACCCCTTGTTACCGACTCCCGCCCACTACCTCCTTCCCACCACCTTCCCGCCCATCGCCCTTTACTCCTCGGAACCGCTCAACCCACCACCTCGTGATAACAAAGGCGATCTCCAACTAACTGTTTTAAAGCGCAATGATCCCATTCTTGAGATTTAGCAGAAGTTGCTTGTATATTTTGTGTTCTACTTCTAAATATAGGTATTTGATTTTTGCCTTTCCGGTTTTTACAGTTTGCCGGTAGCTTTACCTCGAGGTGGCCTTCTTTCGTAACAAAGGCACCTCACGAATCGACAGCAATCAAGTGCCTGTATCAAGAAAGCCAGTTAATAAAGTGGTGTATAGGTAGATTCGGAATGAATCAAGTTACCATATGTGTCATCGTATGAGGAATTGGTAGTTGCCGACATGGTCTTGATGACAGAATATCTACAATATCGAATTTGGATGTTTAAAATTTTACCATACATTGGTTAGGCTTATTGCTGGCCAATTCACACAAGCAGGAAATAGTTAAGGCAACTTAAAGTCGTGTTGATCATAAAAGCATTTACCTGAATTGTTGGTGTTCGCTCAACCGCCTTCTGGTCGTCATTGTGGCTCCCGACGCGGCATTGGAATTGTGCTGAGGTATATCGGGGCTAATCCTCAATTGCTGACACGTCTTGAGTGAAAAGCCTCCGATGCTGAGATAATGTGCACATTAAACACTTCAAGTATTTCATGTTCATGCGCCTTCATTATTTAGGGTCTTTCATGACGGCTCACGTAGCGGTGCATTTATGTGTGTTAAGCACACCTTAGTTCCTTAATGTAACCTACTAAATGGCAGTATTTGCTTTAATATTGCAGATTGGTGTTAGTAGTCGGCAAACGCGAGGCTCGATGAGCCTACTTATTCCGCATTTTTAAATTTCGTTCCTTCTCACGCCTTATTATTTTCTTTTATAATAACGTAATCACGCGGCCCACCGCCGTCTTTATATGCAAAAGAAGTTTGTGAAACACGACACCATTGTTAAACAGTTATTTCCCGCTAAACAGACCTTTTCCCATGGGGTGCTCGCGGGGTTGGTAGCACGGGGCCCAACGTCTCAAGCAGTAGTTTTGTACGTTGGCTGAGCTCGGATAATCAACAATATAAGAGAATCAGAGCCGCCTGCATATTTTTACAGTAATGAAACAGCAGGTTGTGTGTTTAGGGAAGAAATTTGTTGACGTTTCGGCTGAATTCAAAATTGACTTCGAGGATCATTGTTTGGGCATTGCAACTTATTTGGAGTGCACAAAGAGTCGGGAGAACTGGCTTTGCGTTACCAACAATGTTTGGCGGATGCTGTTCTCGATTCATTTCACCAGGGCCTTTTGCCTGCACACAATTCTTCAGACAGTGGGCATTGGCGAAATATGCGCCTTTCCGAAGCACCAGTACTTTGCATCAGCTGCCATTATGTGTATATCTGCAGACCAAAGTAATGCATTTTGCATGATTTCCTGGCAGTGATTCTATGGAGGCAAATATGCTAATTGAATTTCCTACATAAAGAGCCCTGTTTTTGCGCCTGTTAGAAGTCACGGCAGACAAGTGGCCAATGGCACGGAGCTCTTGTCAAAACATCGCTGACGGAAGGGACTTGAACATTTAATTCACCACTTAGCGGCCTTGTCACGCCCCAACCGGGAGTTTGAGGCGTAATCTCAATTTGCGGTGAGACTTCAGGCTACATGTTCCCACACTCATGCTGCTTACATAATCTGAGGAATTGCAGGAAAACAGTGTGGTTTATGGGCCAGATGGTAATTTCGTTTGCTTGCTCTGATACAGGCCTTCTGACATATTGAATAAAGCCACCCCGCGCTGCAGCCTTCCAGCCTTCGTACTCTTGGCGTAATCGGTGTGCACTTGATCGACCTAGAATGTTTCTAGAAAGGTCTTTGCCCTCATATAAGTGGATCGACAGTTTAAGGTCGAGCGACACCCTCCGCATTACCAGCACTTTAGCTGTGCTCTCATAAACACAAATGCGTAAAAGGTACATTCCATAAACGGAGTTGCTAATTTCGGCAGAATTCTGTAGACAGGGCAATAAAACAATGACATGAATGCGGCAAGTGGCGAGTGCTTCTACCATTAAGTCGGTAGCAGCTGGGTAGACGTTGAAGCCAAAGCACGAGGGAAATCGTCCATGGAAAATGCGAGTTTTGGGGGACAAGGTTTTAGAAAATTATTCACAACTAACAACTTTTCAGGAGAGAACGGTTGTACTACATGTCACCCCCCAACCTTTAAAAGCTACCAAATAAGAAACACCCGCGACTAATTTTAAGAAGCCTAAGAAAACAAAACGTTCTAGGAGTTTAAATAAATTACTACTCATTTTCAACGCGGTCATGTTTAGGGAACTTGCCCGTTTGGGAACGCAAAATGCTTAGTTTAAGAGTTCTGCCAATCAATAAAAAATCGATCCGGCAGATCATCGATTCCATTTAATACAAAGACCTCTTTAGTTGAAGAAACGGTGGCTATTTCGTTAATACAATATTGTTCTTTGCTGCCAGCCACTTCCTTTTAATAGTTAACAAGATTTCTGGCAATAAAAATACCTCGATTTTAACTTAGAAAACCTGATAATCCCATAGCAATATTGAGAGAAAACTCCGCACCTTGTAGGATAATGAACAGAACAGTGATGCGCCGATGTCTCAATTCAAAATGAAAGTGCTAGTTGAATGCTGGCGCCCTCTCCGTATGATTGCATTTAACCCGGAGATCTCACAATGATAAAAGTTTTTTGCATGAAGCTTATCTCGACCTTAAAGTAGCGATTTGTACAAAGCTAAATTTGTGTTTGTAAATAATGTTGTCTAGAGTCTACACACTGCGAGAAAGCCACAAACGAGTAAATAACTTGAGTGTTAGGAAGTAAAATGATGCAGTGAACCAATCCAACTTTGCCAGTGTCACGCCTTGCCTTCAATTCAATCATTTCGTGAACTCCACCGAATTGGGCTTGCAGATAATTTCACAAAACCTAGCAGTGAACTGTGTTCTCATCTGTCGTAAAGCAACAGAAACCTGCGTAGAACTACACCCTCTGTAAGCAATTACGCTTACATTAAATCGGGTCTGGGTTTTTCGAGATCGCAACCACCACTGAGCTTTATTTACCTTCAAGCCCCCTATCTCAAGGGCTCAATACATAATATGACGCTTAGTAGTCTAAAGATGAGTGGCGCCTTGTGCGTTTTAGCAAAATGTGTGAGGATTTAAACAAATGTGTTCCCAACTTGTATAAAAAATTATTAAATCCTTATTTAAATTTTATTTAGATGATTGCATGCATACGGGTTGTTGAAAAGCAGCCCTGGTAAAATGTTTGTTTAATGAGGGCATTTATAAAGGATGTACCAAGGTTGCACAACCTAAGTGCTGCCATTATGCTCCTATGATTTCACACTGAAGATAGCGGTTTTCGGGATTTCTTGAAGGCCTAACAGGAGACACGGTTCGTCAATGAGAAAAAAAACTACAGAAATGGGGCAAAGCCCATGGGCTGGCTGTTTCACTTCAAGTGAATCTGGGAAATAAATGGGAGCCATGGGCTTCCAAATAGTTGCTAACTTTTAACAACATGGGTTCAGGTAAACTCCAGTCCTCATTTGGTTGCATGATCCAAGACACTTTTTACGAAATGTGTTTTTGATCGAGATAAAAGTAATGATAAAACGGGAGTAATCAAATGCCTCACACCATCAGCCTGCTTGTAGTAAACTACCAATTGATCATTCAGCCCTCCCAGGGCAATTGGCTTATTCCTATGATGGGGTTGATGGAACAAGTAAGGGTTTCAAGTGAAAAATTCATAAGGGGGTGTCTGCACAATTGGAAATCCCACGCCTAGTGGGACAAGTTGGTGGGAATTTGGAGGGTGGGTAAAGGAAGGGTCTACAAAAACGGTCTTGACAGAAATGATCGTTCAAGTCAACCATAACAGCTTTTTTTGAACTCTGTCTGATAACAAATTTTAGTAAGGTTCCACATTTGCCGTAATCAAAGTAACTGTAGGGTCTAAATCCGTGGAACCTGAAAGTTTGACAAAGGCGATAATGACCCGAATTGCCAAATCCGGATTCATGTCGTGGTGGTGGCCAGATTTCTTCGCTAATATCGATTAAATAGGCCATATTAAAGTTTCAACATCACTCTTCATACAAACATTCAAGAGTTGTCACTTAGGGTCGAATTGGTAGATCAAAATGTCACTAAATAAACTAACATTGTTAAATAACTCCACTACTTTGTGGTGTTGCGCCAAAAAAAACTTCACGATCTTCTTTAGTTTTTCATGCCTTTTCTACTAGTTTTTCCGCTGCCTTGAAAGTGACAAAGACAGCCACACTAGAATACACCTGACCTTGAACTGTGAGCCCTCCCCCCCACACACTCACAGTCACGTTTGTGTATAAAATGAGTCAGTCGCTCTCCGGAATTGGCGTTCCAACGCCACGCGCGAACAACTCGCATAGTAATTGATCTCGTCAGGTTAACTGCCCTCTCAAATAAACTGGCCCTTTGGATAATTCGACTTTGGTTTGACCCCCGGAGAATGACCCCACGGGGGCGATCGGCGTACATTTTGGTGTATCTCAATGTGCTCTAGTCGATCGATATCATTAACTGTTGTTGCAGAAATCGGGGTGATTTCGAAGAAAGCGCCATTCACGAAGTTCGGTCCATAATGTGGACTTGATAAAGAAAATATGGGGAGTTGTTTGAATAGAGACCCCTAGCGGCAGATGTCACGGCTTTACCGAATTCTCCGAAACTTGCTCAAACTTTATCTAAACCTCAAACCTAGACTTATACTTCTCAGAAAATAAAGAATTGTGAGCCCTATCGCACACGCTTTGGATGCATCAAACTTGAACTCGCACGTGTTAGTTTGTCGATTTCGTGAAAGCCACAGCACTGATGTGCAAGTTGGCACGTAGTCTTGCAAGAAATACCCGTTTTAAGCGACCGATGGCTGCCCAATTTGTAGTTGGTCAATTAATCAAACAGAGAACGGTCCAAGGCCTGACGCAGACGCCCTCGCCAACACGTATTACCAAAGTGAAGTGCTATGGGTGGGGATTTATCTTATCATAAAACAATAAGGATGCCAACAAGCAGCAGTGATTATGAGAGGCTGTGGATCTTTTGTGAAACGAAACAAACAGAGGAAGTGGATGGGGAATTAAGGAGGAAATTACATGGTGTGAGAGCGCTTAACTCAGAAAAATTGGTAGGGCGGAAAAATGCCACGAAAATCAGGCGGTGCTGGAGTGTAGCCTTACTTGATTTCGTAAATTAACTTATACACTTAAATAAGCATAAAATCAGTTTCAATAATTGCTAGGTTAAAGTTTAAGATAACATTAATTCGGCGAGGGGAGGTGAGTCGAGGTTTTCTAGCGGAGGCAGGAAAGTACGGTTGTGGAACACGCGCAGAAGTGCTTCTAGATGGGTCCTTCCTCCAAGTCCCTATTTCTGGAGACGCCTTACAGGTATAGCAAAACGTTGAGAAGCTGAAATGAAAAAAGCCGATGCAAGTAATGTGTGTCAAGAGAGAAGAGTAGAGAAATATGCGAAGGGTGACCAACTAAATCTAAGCCACATTCTGCTGCCACTTAACCAATTTTAAGAACGAACCCAATATCGTGGATCAAGAATCTGGCTAGTTTGAGGAAATCACAAAAGTTCAATCGCCTAAGGCATTCTTGCTCGAAAATGCACAGGTGTTAGTGCCTAGTCCTTATTACGCAGCACTCAAACCGCAATGGAATAGCAACACCGCATTTAGAAAACGATTATACATCATTTCTGTTTTGAAAATTGAGAAAACTGTGAAAAACTCACAAGGACAGGGGTATAAACTGACCGTTTCTGTCAGCTAAGAACGATAAAGATTAGATGGTTGACATCGAAAGCAGATCGATTCGGGTTGCGGATATACTAGCAGCACCGATTCATCCGTGATATTTACGTGTTATTCCTGACATTCTGTTGTTTTAATTCCGATTCTTACTGAGCGCCACTTACAGTTCGACCACAGGAAGAGCAGTACTCATTTGAAATGATCTATGGCGATGGGCGTCCATGTTTTTTGTATACGTTTACTTTTTAATATTTGCTGTAAACTCTGGTTATCGTCGCAATACTTCCTGTTTTAAAGACAGCACACACGCGCTGTCGAACGTTCCAATTCGTCTTCTCCTCTGTGCAGTTTTAAATGTTAACTCCTTGCACCATCAGACATCAAATTGGCCGAAATAAACGCACCTCAGCACCCCCGAAAGAAGGTCGAGACCGAACGGTCTCAAAGGCGGTTCTCAGGCGAGCACAGCAGATGATGTAGTCGTCAAATCGTAAAATCCTATCCCGATTAGAAAACCTAAGCACCAGACTAGAGAAGGTTGCATTGTCAACGTGAAAACCTAATGGGAAAGAAAGATAAATAAGTGCTGTGTTGTGGGGTGGCGGGTGAGGTAAATAGTAATTGCGCTCCACCCCCAATACAGGAAAATTGCTCACCCCAACTTTAAATCGTCTCACGCGCACGCTGCTGAGAAGACGCAATTTAACCCCCCCCCATCAGCCTGCACTACTACAATAAAATTTTACTTTTCATGGGAAAGTCACCAACGAGAAGGTTGCCAAGGGAAACTTGAACCCCTGGTACACTTTACGAGACCACTGCTGCAAACATCGAGCACTGCTGCTGCCTCGCATAGGCATAATCCATCATTTCTCAATGACATTTGCGCAACGTATTAAGTTACACACACACACACACCTGCGAAGTTGAGAGCGTTCCTGAGTTCGAAAGAGCTCATTGTCCCGCTGTTGTCCGCGTCGAACTTCTTGAAGATGCCCTGAAAACAAAAAAAACACGCGTGAGTGACCATTGGATGCAATCCCAAACACACGAAAAGTTGAGGGACCCACCTTCCAGAGACGCAACGTTTCCCAGAGTGACTTGAACTCCTCAAAGTCCAGACTGCCCGAACGGTCGACCTATGGAAGGTGCGAATGACATGAAAATAGTAAACCCAATCAAGGAAAAGAAACACAAATCAGCGCTGTCAGAACCCTGGGGCAGGGATTAAAAACGATTTGCATTTTAACATGTACAGTCAAAACTCCAAGACTTTATCAGAATTACCAAGAACTCATGATTAGAGCATTTGAGCCGCGACACAGGGATTCCTAAAATCCTTCTTTCACACCATCGGATTGTTGCTTAAATATAAACAACGATCCCAATTAACATTGTACACACCCTGCACCGACACAGCATGACCCAGTGCAGAAGTAGGTGCTGCAGTAATCAGGTGATTGCCAAATGCAGTTAAATGCTAGCAACGCTGTCGGTAACGAACGAACGAACGTCGACATTTAGGCAGAAAGGTCATTGCCCCGTGAGAGAGGGAGCGTGAGAAATTAGTCTAAGAGCACTTGTCATTCATTCCTTAACCACCGACTTTATAGCACCTCTGCGGGTTACTTGTCCAGTTGCATTTCACTCTCAGTACGTGTTACCATATTCTACCTTGCTTTGAAGTAAGCACGCACCTTCAAGGTCATAAGCACAGGGAGAAGGACAAATGCCAATGAAACAAAATCATAAAAAAGTGCTTAAGTGTAAAGTGGTGTGTTTAGAAGGGATTTCGTAATGATCCAAAGGGTAATCAAGGATGGCTGCCACAAAATACCTGTTCAAATGAGACTAGATGTGGGCGAATGAGATCGAAGGATAGAATTTAGGCGAACAAACACACTGAACTAGTCTACGAAACCTAGAAACCTCATTCGTATCTACTATCAACCAACCGAAAACCGAACTATGACAATTCACTGATACCACTCAACTTACATCCATCATAGAAATGAGGCTGCGACAAGTCTCAATGTTGAAACCTTCGAAGGCAAAGTCTACAATGAAAAGAGGGAGAAGACGGGCAATACACAAGTGATAAATCAGTGTTAGGACTTGACACACAGATTAATTTTGAGTTGGTGTGTTGTTATCAGCACAAAAGAATTGGGCAAAGTGGAGACTACGAGCCCACTAAACATTCTAAATGCTTCGATGTGCACAAAAGTCAACACCCATTTACATCATAAGGTACACTAACTGTGAAGTGGTGCTTGCCCACCAAACCAACAAGTTTAGCCCACTTTTCTATGAAAAATGACGTCTAGCCAATCAAATTGTCTTCTACACCAACTGTTCTTGCATCGACTTAATTTGGCTGAATTCCGTGCAAAGAGATTTTGCTGCATTTGCAAGAGGCTATAAATTTTCTCCGGTTTTACTGATACCATAGCGGGTGGAGTCGTGAACAAGGGATCGAAAATCAAGGTTTTCCATCTCTGTAAAGACGACGAACACATTGACCAACGTTAATGGGTTATAGACGCATCTACCATAAACCTGGCAGCATACGGCTGCTAGACGATGTCATGGCATTTTATAGAGTCATAAATGTAGCAAGTACAAATGTACAGTGGATGGTCATAAAGTGCGTACGTTGTTGATATAATCGGGATCGAGTGGAAATCTAGCCCTTTAAAAATTAATGCTAGTGGATATTGGATTGCTGAAAGCTAACCCAATGCGCGACCAAATTTACGTGCATATTGTACTCAAAATGATTACGATTTGCGTGAAAACGCTGAGAAACTAGTCGTCAAAACTCCGATTCCACGTTTTAATATCTTTAGTCGAGGATGTTGCCAGAAAATTCTACCAAATGCGGCCAGTCATAAGTCTATGAATTTGTTTTACGTAATCTGTAACTTTAAGGCCAAGTAAAAATTTGGTGAGTTCACAAATGCAGCAAATTTCTCAGCACGAATTTCGGCCCATAATGCGGTCGTAAAAACCGGAGACGTTCGAAGCAATTGAGCGATGGAAGAGAGGTATTTGGTAGGCGTGGTGTTGGTACACGTAATGCATAATAATAAGATGCGCTATACGAAAACTACGAGTGCAGTGGTTGCGATCATGCGACAGTCCAAAAATATGCATGCTGCACGTCGGGTAAGTTTACCATGCACTTGAGGCGGCGTGAATGCATACATAAGTAATACGATGCGTCTAGTTTAGTTTAGTTCACAGACCAAGTCAGCTCAAGGCGCAAGCAGTTTAACACAACACTGGGAGGAACTTCTGCGCCAAAACCTGCTAAAATGGAGCACAAATTCCACTTCTAAAATGCTAGACAGAGGCATGGCGCTTCGCGTCTTAGTTTGGGCATGGAATTTAGTGGTTGGATAATCGTTAAGGTGAATTCGTGATGTGGGATGGAGGGACAGAAGTAAAATCGGCTACGGCAAATCTCAAGCGAACTCCAGTTGCTACAGCTGGAGGTTGTCTCGCTATCTAAAATGGTTTAGAGAAGGCAGCAAAAATAGGGCGTCCGCATGTTTTGTGCGATAGCGATTAGAGACAGTGCCATGTAGGTGTAATGTGGCAAACTTATCTCTTGATGTAACTATTACCAGTAGAGGAAAAAAGAAAGAGGTTAGTGGCGAAAGTGGAAGAAGGCGAGGTTTTGGGGGAGCGAACGGATCCAACACACACACACACAGAGCTTTGATTGACGGCTGGAAAGAGCTCACACATACCACCTCACGCATGGGTACCCAGGCTCTACGAAACAGATTATGGCATTTAGACGATCGAACAGCTGCCGAGTAATAACTCAAAACAAGTCGAGATGAGGAAAAATCCAAACCGCACCATTATCACCACCTTCAGCGCCAGGTTTAGCCGTGGTGGGGCCAGCCTCCGAATTGGCGTTCTCGGCCTTTTCTCCCAGGCCACAACAGAGGAAACTGAGCCCCTTTGAGGAAACGCGAGAGGGGGCAGCAGCAGGAGGCTTGTTGTTCGGAACCTCAGGCTGGTTCCCTTCTCGACCTTCGTTGAGTTCTGAGGAGGGAAATTAATGGTGTCAAGACTGTGGAACACACCACAGGATGTCAGCAGTCCCAACTTCGCTTACGCACCCACGCACACGCACACAGACATGCACGCGCACACACACACACACACACGCACACACTCGAAGGGAATTGCCCGAATGACTGATTGACCGGGCGTGCGGAATTGCGCTGTAGGCTGAACATCGCAAACACCTAAATTAAGGCAGAACCCGAGGAATCGTCAAAGCAAAATCAAGGAAACCAAAGAAATGGGCACCGAGGCAGCGACTTCGCTATCAGGGGCGAGCCAAAAGCATACAACTGAACAGATTAAGAAGCGGTCCGCTTTTGACTCCTTTCAAAGTAGGCCGAAATATAATTGCACCTGAATTACGGCCTACTTAAAGATGACACATAAAGCAAAATTAACATAGCGTGCTTCATTTAACTAAAAATAGAAGGAACGATTATAAAAAAGAACACGTTTTGTCCATTGGTCTCAATCCCCTGACATGCTGACACGTGGGTGGGTGGGTGAGTGGATCGCGTCGGTTGGCGAGTTGAGTAAGCGACCAGGGCACTGGGTGCTTAGCCCTAGTCAATAAATGGGAACAAGCGACCCGATTTCAGGAGGCACTCAAAGGAAGTCTCGTTTTGGCCGCGGGTGTGTGTGTATGTGTGTGCCTAAGCATGTTCCGAATAGACGGTCATGTGTGTAGAAAACAGAACGTACAAGAAGCTATTCAGGTGAATTGCTTCAAACAGAATACGACTTTGCTACCAACTAACTAAAAGTGTGTTCGAAAATTTGCTTGAAGCGGTTTGAACTTCGGGGGTGAAAAAAACAGAGGTGAGTCGAGGCTAGGAAGAGGTGTAGGTTAAGCTTATACGGATAGGCGATTTAATTAACTTGCTAATTAACACTGAAGTAGTGCACAGTAACTATGCTTGTAAGTAATAACTACAAATCATGACGATGGACACAGAAATCAAAGACGACCAGAGGCTACTTAAATCCACCTACGATGTTCAAATCCCGTTACCCCGTTTAGATACAACAATTCATCCATCATCACCGTTCGTTCACAAGCATAACGACACACCGTTCCCGTTGTGAGGATATACGCACAACGAACGTGCTATCGACGAGTCTAATTTCGTTTTTAATTCCAGGAAGGCTACAGCAAGCCATCGAGAGGTCAGCAGAATTATCCGATAACTGGTGGTTCAAGTGATTTTCAAATTAGGGCCTGAATCGATGGCTTTCCAGTAAGGAAGTGGGTAATCGGGATTTTCAGCTATGCATGAGTTTAGGGCCAAAGAGCACAAATGGCGGCATATACCCAGCTTCCAAGGTCGATAGTTTGATTACAGAAAACACAACAAAATCATCCCATCAAGTCAAAAGGGGTACATTACAAGTAAAGAACATCGTGAAATACTCATACCCGCAAGTTTTACTACTATGCACCTCAACAGAAAAAAACCCCGTTGGAGAGTAATCGATTTTTTAACTTCCTGGCATCTGGCTTGGAGGCGTCTACATAGAGACGAAAATGCAAGCGGTGGATGTTGCGTGAATCCACTTTAACGGCGCCTTAGTAAACGCTGCGGCAGATGCCGAGCGCCCAAAACACTTCAAAGTCCACTTGATGGCAACATAAACAAACGGACAGCTCATAGCTTTAAACAAACACGAAGAGGGGTGAAGCCAGGGTCTTGGCAACTCAAAGCATTACACTCATAACAAAGCCAGAACTACGGTAACTGCGCAGATTACTACAAGTACCGAAGCCGCTACGGAATTCATGATAGGAAAAACAATGCAACGTCTGGTCTAGAGACATGAGAAATGGTCATGGTACCATGAAATAACTTGGCTTAGTAATTGACAGTAGCACAACAGCAACCGGTATTCTGCATCTGTCGCTTAAACATATACCACCCCTGACATTTCACCAATGGTTCGTAACACTGTCTAGGTCAGAAGTTGTTGATTTTTGAGCCAAAACGAATGAAAGAGACGCACACACACACGCACACACTCACGATTAGCTGTCTGAAGCACAAGGCTCTAAAGACAAGGAAAGACATTACACGCTGATTTTCGTGGTTGGTTGGTTTAGGCGCTAGCACGTGAATGCAGCCAATCAGGAAGACACAGTTCTTGGCACCGGCCCAGTGCGATCAATTGAAAACTCAGGCAAAACGAATGTGTCAGTGCGCAAAACATTGGTGTGAGCACAAATAGGACACGGGAATGCTTGAGGTGACGTGAGTTCAATTACGCTTGCAGAACCAGTCCAGTAGCTACCGTCAATGCATGAGTTACAATTCAAACGATAATTTGGAAATTGCCAGAGCAGGAAGCATATTTGCTTATGACGGATAACCGTGTGGGATTTTGGAATAAATCAAGGCAGTCTTCGTATGGAGGTAAATGGTCATTAAGAAACATGAAATTGATCTTCTGCTTCATAACAGATTACAGGATTCTCAATAGCATACAGTGGATAAAATCCAAACTAGCTACTTTGCATAAAACGCTAACGAGAAAAAAAGTGTATGAAAAGTGAATTAATCAAGAGAAACGTCAGCTTGCCAAATTGTGCAAACAGAGATAATCTCATTACCTTGGCGCTTTCACGCTTAAGGCCACAAAACACAAACTCTGCATGACGCGAATCGCAACACTGAAACCTAAATCGACCAGTTTAAAAAAAAGTAGGCTGGCACATGATATGTTACGTCTGAATATCATCAGTATACTTCGACACCTTTAGGAAAGATAATTCGCCTTTGAATGTCTAGCCCCAAAACCTTTTTCATCACCTACCGAAGGGTTTGTGCGGACCACAAGAAAAGGGACACTGGTGGCGTCTTAAACGTACACCTCGAAAATGCAGTGATCAAAATAGAATGTCCACTTCAAACCACGGGTTAATGCGATGAGCCTTAGAAACAGGACCAACCGGATACACCCAGGTTAGTTTGGGGCAAAAGACTGCCACTGGCTACAGCCCTCGGGTGTGTGTGTGCTGTTTAGTCACACACACAAGATGCGATATTTTAGCCATGGGCTCTTAGTAGGACACGACTAACAACGTTTCAGGAATAGCAGTTATAAATAAATACGGCAAGTTCGACCTGACCGAAGGAAACACCGGCGACCTCAAGGCGCTTCGAGCCAGGGATAATTTTTCCGCACCCAAAGTCCGTTCCAGAGCAATTATGCTATTTGCTTAGAAACAAGGCCCACTGAACTGATCTGTGAATCACTTTATAATATCAGCAGGTTCCGTCAATTTTCATTGTGCCTTAGTAGAAAGGTCCTGTATACTAGGCAAAGTGTTGACAGCCTAGCGCAGGCCATTCGGCTTGGCTTCTTGGGAAAATGTAGTTTTTCATTAGCCAAGGACGTGGAATACGTCAGTTTCTGATGAAAAATTTGCATCAGTCCACAGGGCATCACGAGGTGGGGCAGACCACGTTGGAGTCATTCACCAGTGTAGATGTGTACTTTTGCGAGGTCAATTGGGTATGCGGGCAAAGCGGGTAACCAGAGCGTTTTTCTGGCGGCTTAATCAAATTAGTGAAATTCAGGATTGGCTTTGATGAACTGTGTAATGTGGCAGCATGATGCAAAACCAATACTCCCTTCCCCTGTTATGCAGCGGGGCCTGAATTTTACAACGGAAGAAATATATTGAGCTCCTTTCGAACCACTGAGGCGCCACTGATCAGTACACCTAGGAGTTGGGAACAATCTTAAAGTGCAAATGACCCAAGCCACAAGCCAATACCGAAAGTCCTGATCACTGGAGACCAAAGTTAATGAATACGAGCGGAAATTGATTAGGTTAGATAAATCCCTAAAGTGGTGATGAATCGGTTTCAAGTGGACTATACAAGTAGCGAGAACAATGCAATCGCATCCTGCTCACAGAATACCGCCCATTCACATTGCACTTCGGTCAAGGTGTCAACTGCGCTCGTAGAGCTTGGAACTGTAGCAGTCTCAATACGAGACCTTTCAACAAGTATTCATAGTGTGGACGCTCCGACATGGGTTTGAGTCCCATGGAACGCGGCTCGACCAGGAGAGAGACGAAAAAGAACAAAACGACGTTACTTAATCGTTTGCTACGGCGACTAGAGGTTTTCCGTTTCGTGCGAAAACGTGCATGACGTGTGTGCAAGGGTCGATGCGTGAGCAGACAACAGAGACAAGGTATTTCAAGTTGAGAACGCTCGCTCATGCCTGGTTAGACCATTTGTGGGCGTTCTTGAGTGCGTCGCACATGGGCGAGTTGATTACCGACAGTAGCATGCATTGGCATCAGTATTGAAATACCCAGTGACGGATCTGTAAGCTACCACACACACACAAACATTTACGGCGTCTTTTAATGGATATTTTACAAATTAGCAACTAAAGACGCGCGGATGCGACAGCTGCCTGAAATGAATAATTTCGTAGTCCAAGTAACAGTTGGGGCTAATTTTAAATCAGTGATATAGCTGCAGCTCGCTCAAAAATGTTTCCTAATCAGACCACACACAGAGTGGAGTTAAGAGAATTGTCTGAGGATATTGAAACTACTCACACAACAATGTACTAACTTTCGGACACGCTAATTACAGCTCGAACGTCTGCGGTAACACCGCACAGCGAAGTAATCCGGTTAAGTTTACAGGCTTTCCTATGGAGATCGCGTTTAACGTGGGAGAGCTAACCAAATATCAAAAATGCCCAGGGTGAGACGATTAGAGAGAACCTTCGGCCTTAATTGGCACAGAAAACTGTCGGGCAAGTAAATCAATTAGACACGCGATGACACGGAGGTCAATTAGAGAGAAATTGGAGGAATTCAACTGTTAGGAAAGTCTGAGAGGCGGTGTTCGTGATCTTGAAGCGGTTATTTTTGGTCTGACCTATGGGGAGGGGTAGTAGTTCATTGGGTTAAATGAAAATCAAGCCAACTTGTTATTGTGGTTGATTTCAGTAGGCATGCAGAAGATAACAACACTTGCCAACACCGGGCGAGGCCCTGCATTAATATCAGGTGTGTGCGTGGTGCGTGCGTGAGTGCGTACGTGCTTGTGCGTTATGGCATTGCCCAGACCGGCCAAAGCGAGGCTAACCAATGAAGGCGACAAACACAGAAATGAACGTCAAGCGCGCACACAACCGCTGAGAACAGGACGTGCGCAAAGCCGAACAACGGAAGCAGCTGTGTAAAATGTATACTAACTGAGATCAAATGTGTTTGTAATTAAAAACCCGACGTTCGCTAGAATGAGACGTCAAAGGGATGAAGTATAAAACAAAAATAGTAAGGATGCAAGCCCTGGTGCCACTCCGAACTCTTGCAACAGTGCTCATTCGATTAAGGCGACGACGGAGATTGTGGAGCCAGTGACATAGACAGAAAAAGAGAGTAAATAGGCGTGCAAGGAAAAAGGGGAAAATGAGGATATTTGACAATATTGGAAGGAATTAAAATAGTAAAACCGCAGCAGACCTATTTAAGGTGGTCTCTCTACTGAGATAAGTAAAAAGTCGTTTTCTGTACTGCTGTTCGGAACCGATTCCCGGAGATGTTAGTGATAGAGATTTGGTGGGAATGCGTATGCAGGAAGCAGGGGACTGCAGCAATATTGCTTGGGAGCAGAAGTCAGTGGAATTCACTCACCTTTAGTGAAGGCCACATTGAGAATGTCAATGAGTTCATCGGCTGTGACCTCGCCATCAGGTCCACTGACTTTCTCGAAAGCGTTTTTCAGCGCCGCGACCTGACTTTCGTTGATAGGTTCCGGGACGACGGCACCCTTAGTCGCAAAGATAGACAATACAATAACCAATCAGGGTCTGGATACGGATGTCTGATACACCAATATAACTTTGCTCAGTTTTGAGTTTGTGTGTGATCGGCTTCATGCAAGATAAGTAGACTTTAGTTATCTGTTGTAGATAAGTATCACCTCGACCAACATATTTGCCACAACATGCGCAGAAATGGTGCGTTCGTACATGCTGGGGAATCGCAGTTTTCTTGCCAAATCGACGTGTCCTGTCGCTGCTGTTATAGTGCTTTTCAAGCATTTAGTTTTAGGAGAAAAGAAAGCAAAAGCATTTTAGGAATCTGATTCGCTTATAACAAGTGCAATTTAAAACGAAATAGAGGAAACCTACTGGTGAATACAATATTGAGGGAAAGATTTCGGGGTCAGACATTATGACGCTAAATCGACTTCTAATAAAGGAAGAATAAATCGTAATTTTGAACTTTAACAGCTCTGCTTAAATACAACAAACACCTTAAATTCGCATCACCAGTTCGCTGGCAAGGACAAGACAACATTGCATAAGTTGGAGTCTGCGTGCGGTGACAATTAAGCAGCACTAGAGAGAGAGAATCAGTTGAAAGGCAAGTCGTGATCTGCTTGATCCGAATACAAAGTCGCAGGTTTTTTTCTGAATTAAACGCACATGACGGTATCCAGGATGAAAAGCAGCGCAGTAGATTAGCAAATCAGCTTGCCTTCAAATAAGTAGTTGCTGCTTCAGGATGTTTCGATAAACTAATGGCGAAATGTAATGCTTAACACAATAGAGGCTAACGCGACTAAACGCACAACGCATAACCTGTTTGCGTGAACTTACACGGTGTTGTTGTGGCCTTAGAGACTTTATAAAGAGAGCAGAAAAAGGGGGTGAGTGGTGCAAAAAATAAGCCCCATGAAATATAAGCAACGGAGCATGCGAGCGCAAATGAGTAAGCAGATGCGTGTGGGATCGCCCATCACATAAACCAGATGACCCACCACCTACAGTTCGCATGAAAAAACTTCAAATGAAGTCGAAGTAATGACCATTAAATCGGTCGCGCGTTCATCGAAGCTGATTGTACCAAACACTAGTAGAGACTAATTAAAAATGTCGACGTCTGGAGCGAGCACAAATGTTAACGGCTGTAACGTCACCACAATGGTGTTTGAACAATCTGAACAAGTCAATGAGAACAGAATCGGATTCCAATTAAAAAGGTGAACATGTACAACCGCCCCAATCCATTCCCTGCGAACCTGCCATTATGCACTTCCTTAATTTTCTTCACCAGCAAAAGTGTCAGAGGTCAAGGACGACGAAAAAAATGCAAAAAATGCGCAGAGTTTGAGCCCGAAACTTACCTTTTTGTCCGTCTCCTAAAATCAAACGCCAGTGGGAAATGAAGAATAAGCAAACTAAAAATCGGGAAGGCGTCCACCAGACGATAATAATGTTAAAACACCACAGGGCGATTAATTTAAGCAAGTCTAAAGACAGCACAAAAAGGAACAAAACAAGCAACAAAGGGGGGAGCGGGACGCACATGGCCGTGTAGGCTCTTCTGGTTAAAGTAATAAACTTTGATTTAGCTTTGCAATTATTCGCAGAGTCGTAAACACGAACACGCCACAGGGATCGTTTGTTTCGGAAGTGCATGTAGAGGTACTTCTACTGGGCAATGGTTGTGAAACGGGTGCTCTGGTGCATGGGAGTAGACGATGGTTTCGCCGCTATTCGAGACGTGGTGTGTACACGGACACCGAGAATGCATGGTTTTCTAATCTATGTACATCGACTCACAGAAGTAACCATCTGATAAGTCACTTTCTTGTTCTTCTAGGTAATTAATTGGATTAAGGTGCATCAAATGGGGCAGCGATTGAGTTGAAAACAAAAAAAGGAACAAAAACCTACCAACGAAAGGTGTTAGAATATGAAAAGAATGCAAAATCTAGCCTCAATGCATACCGAGGTTGTAATGCGTACACGCACCGCAGGTCGGTTGTGTTAACATTAGCATAAATTTACTTACAAATCGATGCTTAAGACGGCTCTTAATAACTTCCTAGTTATGAGAAAATAACACGAATAACACAAAATACCAGCTATTTGTATTGGGCTGTTTCTCGGAACTGATGTGAACACATGAATAGTGTTTACCAACTAGATTCACAGCATACACACACTTTGAAATTTTGCAGCGTTATTCAACGAATTTGTTTAACCCAATTAACAAAGCATGAGAACCTGTTAAGGTAAACGATACTGGAATCTATAGGGATTTGTAGGATAAAAGTGTGCGACCAGTTGTAATGTGAAATGAAGGCATAAAATTTTAGGGCCCATCAAATAATAAAAAAAATGTAATCTGTAATGACACAAGTAGCAGAGCACAGGCCTTGTGTACAACAATCCGCAAGTATGACTGCTTAAAACGAAACGGAACCAACTATTAAAAAAATACTTCAAAGGCGTGGCGAACAGTGCGATTCCTACATTCCAATCACAAACAAGTACCTAGTCTGGTTGGAAAGCTTTGGTCAGTGGCAATAGACGAAATAAGCAACACAATGGAGCCCAGTAGGGTGTGTGGCCAGCCGACATCCGATATCCGTGGCTGCTTGCCTTTTTAAAACGCAAACTAAGCTCTAGCTAAAGGTTTTCGCTTGGTCTTGGGTGCAAGCCTGGGCTGCAAAGCCTTCCCGTTCACCAGACTGGCATCAACGAGTTGGCTTGACGCGCAATTTCACTAATTATGAGCCAATTTAGCCTTAACAAAGTCCAAGTAGATGTGTAGTACCGTGGAAACCGAGACACAAGCGACCAATTAAAATACGTGTTTCTGCAGATAAGGTGCTTTAAAGGAGAAAAGGGAGTAAATAAGACATACTTGTGGGTCCTCCATTCCGACAGTGTCGTCCATTTGTCTACAAAAAATGAGGTAGGAAGATAGGTAAGTTAATGGAAAGGGCTTGCAATCGTGTTCAGGGTGTTTGGCAGGTGACAAAAGTGAGTCACAAAATATGCAAGTTGGAGAATTTGGACAAGCATGTTTCAGCAGAGCAAATGAATGAAATCCTCGAAGACGAAGGGAATATCGTAATAGGAACATGGTTATTTTGGCCAAAAAAAATGGAAATTTTCGCTTGGCGTCATCTTCCACTAAACACAAGCAAATTTATAGCTCTCATCTATACCATTTCGCTTTCATAAGCATTGAATGAGGCTGTGTAATTAGTCCCGTTCGTATTAATTGCACATTCCTAGTCTTAATAACCTAAACACAAACTAGAAAATCAGTTAAAGCTAATAGTGCTTTTAAAAAATGCAAACAACTTGACCAAACACACATACAAAACAGAATTTGGGAGTCCGCATAAACGACTGGGTAAACAAAAACGAGGAGGAGATATGCGACAATGCAACGAAAACCCACTCAGTAGGATGGAGTCGCTCGGAGAAGATGCGAAGCAAGAAGTCGGCGCGTTCGTTTTTGGCGAAGGTTGACGGAACGATGACGTAGTCGCCTGGCGGAAGACGGAAGCGGCCGCTCACCTCGCGGGTGTTGATGAAGGCTGGCGACCTCGCCACCGCGGCGTTGTACTTGAAGAAATTCATATCCAGAAGCCCCGACCGCGGTTCCTTCAGCTAATGACACAGGCGGCAACAAAGAAACATGTCACGTGGTACTTCTTACGGAGCTCGGTACGGGATACGTCAACACATTTAAGCGGAATTTCAAAAGTAGTAAAGTAGCAAGTTAACACAGTCACCATTCGGAAGTTGACACTGGTCAATCTACCAGTGATTAGTGGGCCCACTTAGGGTTTGTTGACTTCAAAGACTGCAGCTCATGTAAATAATAACGGCCGTTAAAACCACATGCCCGTGGCACTGGTTACACGTGACATTATAAACACGTGTTCAGGCGACTGTGATATTGAAGGTGCGTGTTCCAACTGAATGAAGGCTGCAGAGACGCCTTCATCCACAGGGCCACAACCGAAGTAGTACCAGATATTCATTATTAATTACAGGGTAGGTTAATGCATTAATGGCTCTTGGCTACTCAAATTACGGTGCGATACTTAGACTAGGACCTGTTCGACAAGTAATCCAAGTTCCTCATTCTTAAGCTGGCTTCAGCTGAAATTAGACCATTTCCATGTTTGACATGGACACTCCAGTTGTGCGTATATGGCCTTAGTTAAATTATCATCGCAACCAATCAATGCAACGCACCAACAAATCCGAATACTTTAATTCGGGTTAACCAGTGGGATACATGTGAAGGTTACTTTATTGGAGTTTAAAGCCAGACTTTTAGCTGTCCTGTAAGGAGTCTCTCGCGCCAGTGTTAATGGGTGTGAACCTGCGTAATGACAAGTGTGTACGCATTACAAGAGAGGTCGACGCAGAGTGGGTGATATGTCATAAATCAAATCAAACCATGTCCGCAACGACGTGTAGGCAACAAACGCAAGCAAGATAGGAGACTAATGATGAGGAAATCAATATGGAAAGCCACTGAGTTCTGCTTGTCTCTATAGAACATTTGCCAAGTTAAAAGATTTGTGAACCAATCAAGATAAAGAGATCCACTGACAAGAACAGTAGATTGGCAAAATAATATCTATAACAAATACAGAAAAACACTCGATAGTTTTGGACAAACATTTACTCTTTGCCTGTAGGTGGTAGAAGCAAATGGACTTGAAGAGGGCAAGTTAACATGATCAAAGGCTTACTGCGTAAATCATGAAGCCAATGGTGAGTAAATCGGCACCCTGTTTGCGCATCTTTCGACGATCCTTCTGCATCAGACCGACGATCAGGGTTCCCAAGTTCTCGTCGTCACCCTCATCGGCGTCTTCCACGTGCACTCTGTACTGGGGATTGGTCCAGAAGGTGTCTAGGCAACCATCGCGACAATTGATTCAGTCACACACCATACTCAAAGTAATAACCCTTCGCATTTCGTAGCAGCACGTCGTACCAAAACCAAATCACTTCTGCGCATTGTTGTTGTGGCTGTCAAAAGGCCCTTCAGGCATCAAAGCACCAGTCTTAGAGTAGATCAACTTTGTGATGTGATGATTTAATTGCCGGGGTAGGTGTTAAAGCACTTTATGCGTTGGTTGGACCATTCAGTGTACAGGAAGTGGGTCAAGGTGCAGAAAATTTGTACCACGTCTGCTACCTTGGGCACGCATGCCCTATTTAGGCGTCCAGGCCAACACGTTAATTAATAATGAGACAAAACCAGGCAAACCTAAAAACTGCAACCGCCCTCGCCATTGCCCCTCCACTTCATTCTTGGGAGCACAGTGCCTAAAGCTCAAGCCCTAGGAAAACCGTTGACTGGGAAATATAACCACTCATTAGAGGGTAATTATTTCACTATAATTTGACGCTCATTAACAGAAAATCTGATTTAAAAAGCGATCAACACATCCAATCCGGGGTCCACATTAAGATTCCACCTTGGGAGAGTAAAACACAGGAGGCAATACCGAAGCTAGCAGTGTACAAGTTGTGGTTTGGTCAGGACTAAGAGAATAAACTGCAGAACTGAAGCAACAGTAAGTGCTTACCGAGGAAGTTGCGACAGCCACCGGCGTTAACGCCGGGCTGCCAGCCACCGTGTTCGATTGTCATCTCGAAGGCCACGTTTCTCGAGCCCTCAGTCATCTCGAGAGACTGCGGACCAAGGGCGCACATCTCCAGCTTCTCAAATTCCGAGACGAAATCATTGTAACACATCCTGAAGGAGGCGCAGACAAAACAAAGCAAGTAAATATGCATTATTCAGTTCACTAAGGTCGCTGCCATGAGACAGCAGCACTGTACTCGGTGGGTACATACTAGAAGCGGCTACATGGGAACTACATTACAAAAAATGCGGTCTTTCCAGCACTTTAGCTGAGAGTGTGTTGCGCGAGGTTTCCGAAGGTATGTTACTGCAATTGGCACGATTTTTTATGCGTCAGTCCATTTGAACAGACGGTTTTTTATGAGCACATCATTCGCAGGTGTCGGTGGACACAGCCCATAAATAGTTGCTGCAATCTGTTGGGTGTTGCGTGTCAAAACGTCTACAGTGTCTGCTGCGTGAAATTGCACTTTTAGAAGTATGACCAATGAGTGAGAAAATTGGGAAAGAACCATTGGCGGACGAACTGCCCATCGGGAACTGTGACTTGACTGGTACGATCAACTTATGACAGACTTTTTGGGGTACGAATAAGACTGCGAAAGTCGCATGATTCCCAGCAATAAATGCTAGGTCCTGACTCACAAGATCTAAGTGGTGTGAACTACAGGTCGTTAATTTTGGAAAACACACGGACAGTGAAATGTAATGCTGAGGACCTGCAAACCAGTTGCCGTCCAGGCAATGTAACATTTACCATTTAAGGCTTATTTACCCTGTTGTTTTACACTTCTGGTTCTAGCTGAGAGACAGCATCCCACAAAATGACCATTCCGAACTTGTCAATTGATGGCCATTGTCGTAGAACAACACAAACATAGTTTAATAACGGCCCGAACTGGCTTTTTATCGTTTTGACGAAATCGACTCGCTGTGTTTATCTGCACAAAGGAACCAAGGCTTGGTAAACAACCATTGTACACCGGCTTGAACCAAATAACGACAAAAGTAGTGCTAGCCTATTTTGGTACCAAAAAACAATAATAATAAGACTTTTTTATTGGTTTTGGGTAGTGCATTTAATAAAAAGGTAAATTAAAATGAAGAGGAATCACACTAACTTAACGAAAAACAAACTAATGATGCGCCAGAGACCATTGTCCCGTGTCGACACAAGGACCGTCATCATTGTGACAAATATTAGTAAAAATGGACAGCGCATGGAAATGCTATTTGTAATCGATGGATCGAAAAGACCGCAGTCAAAACTGGACCACAAGTAAGCAAACAAGTAATGAGTTTTCTTATGTGTAAGGTGGGTACCGTAGAGGGCATATCGAGGAACTTAAACCGAAGTTAGAAATGTCAAAACGTTGAAAAGCTGTTATGGCTACCGTTCCCTAAACTGACATAGCAAGGCTGCACGCGTTAAAATTCCCCATCTCCAACGCCCACTGGACCTGACACCAACTTATTTACTTTTGTCATGGAAGCTTTAAATTTGAAACGTAATTTCCACACTGTTTATCAGTTGGGATCGGATAAATGACCACCGTTTCAGCAAGTACTTCACGAAGATAATAGTTTCATTTGTACGCAAGAAAAAAAGTCATAACTTATAACTCAAACCGACATATCGAGGGTTTGTGTATCTGGCCTCGTCACGACTTGTAGTGGGCCAGTTCATTCAACGAAGATTATCGTAGCTAGACTCAGTCCAGAAATAAGCTTAACCCATCGACAGACAACTGTACGACCTCTTGTCTTTTACATTGAAAATCAATGGCCTGTGAACCAATATGATTGCTAGCTCATTTTATTCGGTAAACAGCCCGCACAACACGCAAAAGGAATGTATGCGACTTGTTTCGAGTTTTTGAATGGAGATGATTCGCATGTCACATTTCGAGGGCGAAGAGTTTCGACGTTAGTTTTTGAAAGGGAGCTGAAAAATTCGGCAAGGTAAAACACGGGAAGGCTGACGTACCTCGTACGTGCACATGATTAGACAACCCACCCAACCGTCCACGATCGATACTTCCTGCACCAGTTTGTGATCACCAAATCATTGGCGTGCAAACCAATCGCGTCTGGCGCAGACCGCGAACGCGAGGGGCTGTGCGCAAGGTGACCTATGCTGGCAGGGTGGTGGTGGTGGGGAGACCGGCATTTAAAGGGCGCAAACACTGGCGTCCAAGGCAAGGGATAATTGTTTGTTGTCATAGCAATATTATCCCTATAAGGCCACGTACTTCTTTTCTCGAAATTACGCTCACAACTGAACCGACTGGTGGGTAGGCAAGGTGTTAAAGAAGGCGACTTGCTACAGGCGCGACCAGAATTGTTTAGGGAAAAGTGGAATATATAGATCGGTATCTATAAGCATCGATGTTCCATAAAAAGAGGGTTTTCAATCAGACAGTCATCGTCGAAATGAGTTTGATTTGTCTGCCTGACGGAGGCTCGTCCAGTGCATTTTTCGACGCTGGCAAAGCACAAAAGTAGTGCAACAATTTAAATTAGTGGACAACGTCGATAGCCCCGCGAAGAACCATTGATGGGTTCAAAGCAGAGTCAAAACTGAATCTTTTGAACTAACCATCACGGGGGCGCCATGCACACTTGCTCAAACACAGAGCTTTACCCCGCAAGCAGTCCCAATGAGGTTTCACACGAACTGCAATGACCCAGTTGACTTAGGTGTATAGCTAAAATGCAATGGCGAACGGCCAAGAGCAGCCAACAACTTTATTTCCAGTATTATTTAAGAACTGACTTGACGGATTCCCGCACTAGACGAAATGCAGAGTCAGGCGGTTACGATGAAGTGGTTGTAGGGTAAAATTAGGGGACTCTAATGACTACGTGACCTTTGCATGAGGTCAGCTGCAGTACAGCCGCATTGAACAAATACTGATAAACAAATACGTGTGGCGGTAAATGAGGTGTAAGTGCGGATAAATTCCGCTAAGTTTGGATTTGACTTAAAATGGCTCATTAAATGGCTGAAACAGTGCCGCAGGGAGAGAGAGATTTGAGGAGCCGAGTGTGCAAAGGACACAAGACGGAATGTACCACCTTGGCTTAAGCAAGGTATAAGTGAAAACAGTCTGAGGTTTAATAAAAACCTACTTTAAACCACCAACAAAGGGGTCAGCGCATTACAGGAATTGGTTTCACTTGCTCAAATGTACCAGATATTGGTGATTCCAATTACGACCAATGCGTGGAAGAATAATACAGGTTTGATGATGGCTGGCCATTTGCTATTCGTCACGTGATTGGTTGTATCGACGTCTCACGAAGCCGTCGAGGTCGGACAGATTAGCCGCCTGTCTCAGAAACAGCAAAAAAAACATCCAATCGTCTTTAGACTCCGGTATCGTGGTTCAATAGGTTTATTTTCTGAATACTATTGAGTAGGTGGAAGGCTTTAGGCAAAAGTGACTTGGCCCTGGCAGGCAGTCAGTTCGACGTAGCGCACACAGTGAGCGGCTAAAACGCCCGACGCCCATCAGAACTACCTCGAGGCGTCGCTGAGGCGCGTATTTATTGCAAGCAGTGAAAAGCCGCCACGCCAGCGTTAAAGCGGCACATGCAGACACGCACGAGGGCACGCATTGTGCAGCGGTGGAGATGGCACCAACAAGAGGCGCGTGTGCGCAAACCCGTCGCTGTGTTTTGGGCAAGTCGCCTGCGCTCTCCACACAGCTCGTGGTGCTCGTCGCGAGTTTGCGGACCAGCCAGCACACAGATGTCTCTGCGTTGCATGCCATGCCAGCAACAGCTGAACACAGCTGACGGCACAGAACACCACAGAGGGGTGGCTTGGGTGTGACGCAACACCTATGCTTGATGCAGAATTCTTGAATATGGGTGAAAGGACAAGGGTAAAAGTCGTTGGTGCAATGATAATTAGTGCGTCGAACGGATTGCAAGGTTAGGCAGTCACGATAAACAAACAAACTACCATCCACGTGCTGACGGATAGTTTCAATAAATCTCCGTGCGTGAACAAAAGAGTACCTAGCATATTGTCTTGGCGACCTCGAACTTGCAAAGTGGGAACCTATTTTTCCAGGAATCCACAAACTAGTCGTGACTTAAATATAATTGAAAACGCCCTTGGGCTGTGTTTACGGTCTCGCAACCTGTCGAAAATAGTATTCGCGGTTAAGTCATTATCTCAACCCGAAAACGCCGATTCATGAGTCTTCGTTACTGGAGGCTGCTTGAATTGCATCTTGCACTGGCAGTTTTGCATGGGTTTGTTTGCCTTATTAGGTTATGAAGTTGGCTACTTTCGAATCGGTTTTATAATGCTAGGATTACAGCCAAACCATAAGGTAAGCAATCGGGATGATTACAAAATCTTGCTGAGTCTGCGAATATATTCCACACTATTCGTAGAGGAAGCCTGTTTGGTGTAAGCTTTATTCCCTCAGTCCAACGGTTCTAAATGAATGGTCTCACACAAACGTCGGCCCGTGTTATATCACATTCTGGCAAGAATTTAAATGATACGATGCTCGACAAGCATTCAAACCATGCCCGCCACCCACTTAAGCAGTACCCATTTACATCTGTTTGACACGGCTTTGGCAAAAGTTACTTCCAATTGTTTAGAGCCATTAACTTGCGCACGCCAAAAAAATTTGGTTTCTCAGATGTGACGCGAAAGATCGGCAAGCAGTTCAGTCAGACACGTAAATGATCGCCCAGGGGCCACTACTCACGCGCTAGTTGAAACCCACACTTAACTACAGGAAATGTAGGGCAACGGCTTCGGTCCAAAGACGGTGTTTTGTCGAGTGCATTCTTTTCAAGGAAGTACAACTATGGTGTAACTTGAGTTACTGTCTACGACGGCCCTAAACCTAACAGGCACCGGAGCTATGGTAAGATGATCGTAGAAAAAACGATATTTACACAGATGGGTAAGCTCTCACCAGAATTCGCCATCGGCATCGAAATTGAGGCCAAGCTCGCGACGCTGCTCCTCTGAAACGCTACACCACTCAGGAGACTTGTCGCTCCAACGTCCCTTCCACTCGGCTTCATTTCCCCAGGGATTGCGGATACGGATGAGCTGCACGGGACCCGATGCTGTGGTTACCTAGACAAAAACAAACAGTTTAAATATGGTACGTGGCACGTCCATAGAGTTTGTTAGAAGTGGAGACGGAAATAAATAGGCTGGGTTCCAATTTAGTGACACTACAACACCCCCACCAGATAAAACCCACTTGGCGAAAACACCATCCATGGAACAATTGTGAATAATTCATTATGGCTGCATTCAGTGATTATAGCAGTGAAAAATAAAACTGGTACACCGTAAAGGAAGTTTGGTGTGCACAGCAACTTCAGCATAAATTTATTTTTGGCGGATGCCAAAGCAAGAGATGGTGGTTAAATGGAGAATTGGGCATTCGATACAATACTACTGAACTACATATGAATTACAGGAGATGAGGCTTTTCACAAGTCTTATGTTGCAGTGTCTTCTTGGTTGTCCATGAAAGCTGCGCTTGCCGAAAAGTCAAGCACACGCACGCACACACACAAAAATCGATATTGCAGACCTAGTTCACACTCCACAACCTGGATCCAAGACATTCGGCGCAGAAACGCATGGCATTAACGCTTTAAAAAAGGGGCGAGATTTTAAAAAAAACTATTCAAACAAGTGTATACTCTTCCAAAATCACTAATAAAGGTGTCATGATAAGCCCATGTAGTCAGGACTACTTTTACACCATAGTGTAACATGTGAATACCCGAAAACCACTTTAGCCTACACTGCGATGATGACGATGGTGATGACGACTTTTATCATTAACCAATCACCTGTGATCGTAGATACCGAAAACGAGATGGGCTCAGACACTCCTGGCTTAAAAACAGGGGCACAATGTTATTTTGCTGCAATACCTATAAACTACCTGGACTTCACTGTATTCCCACACTCGAAAGCACAAAACGATTTTACCACAAACGGATGGCGTTTATGGCTACGTCTTTTCCCCCACCTTCTAAAGTGCGAGCCGAGTTCACTTGTGACTAAATGACGTCGTGCTTTGATCGTCTGACACGTTGATTGCAGACGGAATCCAAGCCGCGGCAACAGCTGCAAAGATTAGGCACTCGGGCCCCATGTGCTGTGCGGAGTCGGCATCGCAACCAGACGAGCCAAAAAAAGCCGTTCGCTCCCTCATGAGGGAGATAATTACGGCGATTTTTACGAACAATAAAAATCAGACGCTTGGAGCCTCTTAGATGATTAGCACAACCAATGCATTACACAAATGCCAGAGAACAGTTGACAATAATTACTGTGTGCGCATTTTTGGCGGATTGATCCAATAAGCATGCTCGGGGATTTAGCGCTCATTTCAAAAACCTCTGTAGCTTTTGGTCCAGTTTTGCTGATCTTTATGAAATATACTAACAATGGTACTTCGGGTTGAACACTTTGCCAACTACAATGTCAGTTTTTCACTGACGTCATCTTTTATGAGTTAAAATTAAGATCCGGACAACTTCTAAACAGAGATGATTTTGGTTAAACGGCGGACATTGCAACTATTTACTCACACACTAACTCGCAATTAACGATGACGATTTTTAGAGATAAATTTTATCTTAAGGAGGCGTCCCTGGCCAGATTTGTGTCTAAACTCAATGAAATGGTAAAAGCGGGTGATTGTGTCGATGGAGGGAGTGCGAAAAGGTACACACACGCCTCAACCTCCCTTCAGGCCTGCTTGGGTAGAGCTTTGTAACCCAGGTAGTGGTTTTAGCCAACAGACCAAGACTGTTCATAGGAGCTGTACCTTCGAAATCAAGAACAGGCGCACCGACACTAATTAAATTCGGACAAATGAAAGTGAAAACATCTTGGCAAGCATATGCAGCTTTCCCAACACCCAAATAACCTTCAGTTTCAAACTGTCGAAGTAGCCACGAAAATAATAACTGCACCTCTCCACAACTACGGGCTCATGTGCGTAGACATTTACTTTCTGTCCCATAACCCAGTCCAAGCACGAGGTCTAAAAACCATACAGGGGCGACTTATCTTACCTACACATTTGGCATTTTATTTTGGAATGTTTTGGGACAAACTCCAGACACCATAACAGATGAAATGCAAGTGACGGTGCACACATTCCCATTATAAGTGGAACACAACACAATAATAGTCAGCATTTTACCAGTAGCCCATCATAAATAATACAGAAATCAGATTTTGGAAGAAATAATTTCAACTACATAGAGTACAAAAATACATTAAATGAAAACAGCAATTTCGTAAGTTGGGGTGATATTTTTGGATCATTTTTTGGAGAAATTGGACTAAATGCATCTACTTCGACAATTTAAGCGTAAATTAACGCACATGGGGCGATTTATGCTGCCGCTATTCGCCGAAATGTTTAGTAAGGGTTAATGACTGGATGACTGTAGACGATCGTCGGTTACCGCCAATCCACAGGATTACCTGAATCTTATCAACATTATGACACAATTTTGAAAACACTACACCCCTCTTCGGCCGACCTTGGAGCCAGATTGAAGACACATCTAGTCTGATTGTACCACCTCAGCGAACTCATTCAATAATTCAAACTCTAAAGAAAATCTATGCATCCATGAAAGTACTTCATTGTCTTGTACGTAAAAAGATGTCAGCGGAGAGGTGCTTACATTGGCAATCTTCGTGATTGAGTAGGCGTGACCGCGGATGAGGCCGTTGGGCAATTCCGCCTCGACGACATTCGGGTCGGCGCCGATTGAACAGGCCATGAGGGTTCGGCGGGCGTAGCTCTTTGTCAGGATCTTGGAAAGATCGGCGGGTTGCTTTCCACGAAGATCGTAGAACTCCGCTAAGCCACCAGTGAAATCTTCAAGCGCCTCAACAGTACTACCGCCTCGAAGTGCTTCATACGAGCCAAACAGCCTGAAGAAAAAAAGTATTTTATATGGAATCAGATTTCATATTCAGGTGACCAAAACCACCTCGACTAGTTTCCCACATAGGGGCTTAACTTCAAAAAGAATTAGAGCACAAAGCCTGATGTAACATTTGCAGAAGATTACAAACACCTGGTTTATATTTCCGTGTTAAACGCTAGTACGGTGTAATCTTGGCTGAGAAAAACATCTATTCGTGCACTCAGATCAGTGAAGGCGAACAGAAACTACCTAGTATGTTGCTTAAATGTTTTTGGTCGCAGTCAGGATTTCTTGACCACCGAGTCAAAACAAATTTTGACGCTACTATAAAGCTTAGGATTTAAAATCTGCTACAACTCGCAAACAAGCATGAGAATACCTACTTGGCGTATGCCTTTTCTAACAGAGCCGACCAAAACTCATTGGAATCAGTAGAATGCATGAAAACGAGGTGTCCGTTGCGTGTTGGCAGACGATCGTCCACAACGACCTCCACCCATTCACCAAAGCGCCAGAAAGTAAATCGGAAGACACCGCAGTAATCGCTATCGAAGTCCTGATCCGGTGGAACGACTTGCTCCAATAAATCTTGGTACAGAGAGAGATTTGCGACGGCCGCCAACAGCCAACAGTCACCTGCAAGGCAAATTTGTGTCTGAATTTTTGTATGTAAATGTCACCGCTCTGATTGCACGTAAGCCATGGTAAGGGGACAATTTTGTATCGTAGAATGGTCTTTTACTTGGTAGAGCTATAATACTGTGCCACAGGCAATCGAGTCACCGTTTAAAAGAGCAGCATCACTAAAAAGGCTAGTAGATTGGAAAGTCTTAATGCAATATCAATTAAAACTGCTGAAAGCACAAATTAACAGATGAAGGCAATGGAGAAGAGGCATGTGATGCGGATGACAGCAGGAACGCCGCCACTCGTCGGAGCAATCGTTTAATTTATGCAAACAAACGAGACGACGGTAGGTCAGGAGCTGCGTTGCAACGTATTTGCCTCTGCTAAGCCTGTGCATGCATTACCTTGCAGGATTGGTTATGTTTACATTAAAAGGGCTATTATTCGATGCATCAGATGACAACGAGGCCCAAATTGACTCATGGTGGGTGAAATTAAAAAAAACAAAACTGCCTAAACGATTGCGACGACTATGGAGTGTCTTATGCGATCAACGCAGAATTTACAGTGCAACTATTTGTTTTGTCATTAGTGATTGTTTTACCCTTCCAGATAATGAGACCATGTTGCGAAACTACTTTGTTCACACATTTTGTGTCGAGAAATCACTTTATTCAACTCACGCTGCAATGCACTTACGGGCATCGACATTGCAACTGATCAACATTCAACATTAGCAACCACACAAATCTGAAGACATTTATGACAGCCTTTAGGGCGATTGCGTAATAGCAGGCACAACGGCGAGTCTACGTTTCGATTTACTAACCTCGAACATATTCAACATCGTATTTTAAAATTTATGAAAGGGTATTCCATTTAAAATAACCGTAACATGGGTAAATGACTCATTTTAAAAAGGACATAAGCAAAAACGTTTAAGAATATACAACACGGAATATTTACAAATATCGATTTCATGGCAAACAGAAGCCACGGGCGATACGTCAACAATGAGCAGAAATGAATGTTGACCAAAATGCCACACAAAAGTAACAATTCCCCATGTAACCCACTGCATTTTACATCAACATAAACACGTACAACCTTAGAGTGCCGTATTGCTAAATCCAGTTCAGTTATTTGCAATTTCAAGACATACAAAGCAACTTGCTAATTGTCTGTATGAGTTCAACCAAAAATTGATTAAAATTGATGATATTACTAGGCCATTAAACGTCATTTTAAAGCCAATTACTGGCAAAATAAAAAAACTGCAGCCTGATAGTTTTTAAAGGCACATAAACCATGGTAAAATTACATAAATTTTGATGCAGAGGGAATTTGAATTTTTATGAAATCTGCTTTGCGTTCAATTAAGCGATAAAAAATACAGATGTGTCAGATTCAAGGAAATACAACTCACCTAGCTCACCCTGGCGAACATCGAAACGACTTGTACCACCGGATACAAACTTGGGACAATTGCAGATTTCCTAAAATATAGTTAGGACAGTATATTAATCACCATCATTGGAGTACTAGCATGTTCAATTACCTCTCAATAAAAGATCTACAAGTTAAATGAGCACATAATAAATGGTGGAGTATCGAATATGTAAACCAAAGGTATTCCGCAACACGATAACTTTGTAAATTTGAGACCTGGACTGCTATTCACGTAAAAGTCAACTGTCATATTAACTAAAAACTTTCAGCAATCGTGTCGAGAAATATCAAAAAAGCAAACCTTTGGACGTTTCCATTCAATGCCACGAGGTGCGGACATAGAGTAAAACAGAGATGAGCCCACAGCAGGAAAATCAGGATCTTCGAAAAGTTGACCGGTACCCTTTAAGTTCTTTTTTATATCCTCATAAGTCATTCCTTTAGTGGTAATTTGACCACCCGTAGAAGCAGGAACAGGATGACTAGACGACTTTCCAGAACCAGCATCAACAGGGACACGATTCTTTATTTGATTCCGTATCGTAGCTCGAGGATCTTGAAAGCGACCGAACTTCACGGAGCCGGGAGTGATATTAAATCCAATTCGGCCAACAAAAGGCGTGTCAATTCCCTGTAAAATTAAAGGTGCAGATGCTATTTTCAAAATTAGGAATGATTGAAAATCACGAAAAAAAAAAATTCGTACGGAAACGGACACATTTTAGGGAAAACTCTTCACAAAAATGCTTAAATCTAAAATTCTAAAGCTAAACTTTCATGATGTCATATTCCAGTGTACAAAAACCGAGAAATTTAATAGTGAAAAAAGTTATTTACAAAACCGAATATTACGTCAACTTGAAATCAAACTACTCTATCCAATAGCCTTTGACGTCAAAGTTTTTAAATTTGTATGTGCGCCTTTAAAGGGTTGTTGAAGGATAGCATTTACTTCAATTCAATATGCTTAATAACCCGGGATTAGTATGTGGTGACCAAATAGTCATGGTGACACTATTGCAAACTGTCAAAACCTGAGTTATGTAATCCGATAGAGCATAACAGTAGTGAGGTTTCAGCCTGAAATTAGAAAGTATTGGGTGGCAAAACGTTAAAAAACAGTACTTATATGCCAATCAAGTTTCTAGGCCGGTAACTTGCTGGTAACTTTAAAGAACTAACAGAATACAAGCAAATGACCAAAGTAATATTAGTTCCAGGTTTACTCATACACCTCAAACAATATTATAAAAATTAAAAAAATAAAAGAAACCTTCAAAGAGAGGTAATAAACAAGAACTTACGGCAAATGTATTTACATTTCCATACGCATCAGTTGATGACATTATTTTCGGCTTCAATGTTATTCCAACACTGCTCATAAAGTTCTGAACCCCGCTAATGCTCACCATGATTTTATATGCACACAATTGGAAGTCTTAACAAGTACACAAACAACGCGATTCGCTACCTAACGTACAATGACGCACCACGACCTTCACAAAATGAACCACAGACGAAAAGTAGCCTCTATGTCCTTGAAAAAACACTCATTTGGCCATATAAAACAAACGAGATTCATTTTTATAAATTACAAGTTGTGACTGCTCTGTAATTACAAATTTTTTTATTTTGAACTAAACTTTAAATATGTTTACGAAATTTATTTTTAGGATAAAAAATGAATATTGAGCTTCAGAATAATGTCTATGCCTGGTCCATAAAAGTCAGGGATCTATTTTAAAATTTTAATCTAGACACTATATATTATCAAAATAACTTGTTCATTAATATTTCAACTGTCCATGTCCATTTACCATACGCACATCCACTGAACAGGTAACCTTACACAGTTAAGATGCCGTAGAAAAATATTTTCCACACTTGTTTAAATGGTATGGTTCCTAGTATCTGCAATTAAGGTAAAATAAATGGAACATTAAATTAGGTTTTTGCCCTGAATTGAAATTTTTCATTTAATTTCACAAGATCTCGCGCATTAATGGGAAAACATAGTAAGTTATGTAGTGAAGATAGGCTTTGTAAGACAGGCATATTAGAAAAACTCAGGCGAGATCCGTTTGAAGGCCACTGCCTGTCTGACCCCATTTCTTTGGCTGCGTCTATCATCATATTGGGAGCTATCTATGTTGACTTCAACCCCTTTGTATGAGGTTTTTTAGCACAGATAGATCAAGGATTAGGAGATCTCTCGCCAAAATCCATCGCGTCTACGCAACATACCAGATCCATTTATACTCATGCACATTCGTAAATATTTATACACTTAAAGCTTAGTTAATATAGTCAACTTCATTAAGAACATAATGCTCTAATGGCTGAGTACATATGCAAACGGCTTGTTCCAGTATTATTAATCACAAAGTTCTAGTAATAGATTTTTGTCAAATTTAATCGTTTGTACAAGCACTTACCCGATTAGCGCCTATAATATTATATTTGCGCATAATTTGCTTACTTAAATCGACGACTTTTTTCTTTAAATGATGAACAATGTGTCATCGACTACTATACGGGCCAGGTTAGTCGTGTACAACCGGAACCCACCTCTCCAAATGCTCGACGTTGATACTATCCACCCTCCATCAGAGCCCACGTCTATAACCGACATTCTTTCTTCCAGCATTCCACGGGATAGTTTCCTCCACTTACATGAACTTCTGGCAGTTTACCAATGTGTTCAACTGCCCAGGTCAGGACATTGCAAGAACTACTGTTATACAACACACCATAAACGCCGGCGACGTTCCCCCACAAAGAACACCCCCACGACGAATACCAGTACACAACCAAGTAGACCAAAACAACCTAGCTAAAGTCCTTTAGAGATATCGTCAAGCTTGTCTGACCATTAGCCCAAAAAATATTGCCTCCTGCAGCAATCGATCGAGTTTTTCGGCCAAGTGCTGTCGGAGTCCAGACTCTCTGCAGATCCTGACAGAATTAACCTCGTTAAGAAATGGCCCACCTCCACCTCCAGAGACGAAGTGCGGTCGTCCTAAGGCCTGATCGGCTGCTACCGCGCCTTCATCCCTGCCTACAGCCGGATCGCATTTGCCCTACAACGACTTACAGAGAATAGCAGGTCATTCGACTGGTCGTCGGAGTACGTAGAGTCCTTCACACAACTAAAACAAGCACTAACCGTGGTCCCCATTTCGATGTTTCCAAAGCTAGACCCCAAGGCACCATCATTCATCCTGGACACCGACAATAGCAGCCACGCCATAGGTGCAGTCTTACCCAAACGCGGAATCAATGGCGCAGAATACGTCATAGCCCACGCGAGTGGGGCCTTACATAAGACTGAACGCAATTATAGCTCCACTAGACTCGAACTCTTGGAGCTTGTTGCGCTCACTTAAAGGCTTACGATGTACCAAATAGGAAAACGCTTCATGATTTGATCCGATCATCGAGCTCTCACATGGTTATGGAGTTTAAAGAACGGGAGTGTCTACTAGCCCGGGAGAAAAAGGCTCTAGCTGACTTCGACTTCCAATTGAATTTTTTTCGAGGAAGAAATATGGAAACACAGACGCCCTTTCTCGATTCCCAATAATCCAGTATGTCTATGCAACATCAACGTCATCACAGTCTACTCCAACACTACATATTGGGTGATACCACAAGCAGAGTATCCAAACACGGTCCTAATTAATGACAGAAAACTTCACGGTCAACGCAAATCTTCAACAAAAGAAATGGGTGGCCAAAACCAAGGCGCTCACTCACCGTGGTCCTTCTGGAGCAACCCTCTTCGACAATTTTCGTAATTTTCAATACGACACCAACTCCCCTATTCGTCTAGTTGTGCCTCAATCAGTGGCACGCGCTATTCTCACAGACATTCATAATTAATCGGGCCACCCCGGACAAGGGAAACAAGACAAGGCAGCTCGCCAACGCTTCTGGCCACCGGACTTAAGACGTGAAGTTCGTCTAATCTGTTCCTCCTATCCCACCTGTTTTCCACTAAAGAACCCCAATCACTGTCCCACGGCCCCGCTTAACCAATTACCTCGGGCTACGTCAACCAAAGAGTGGTATCGACATTATGGGCCCATTGCCATAATCACGTCTGAAAAACAGGTACCTCCTGGTCATGGTCGACTTCTTTTCCAAATGGGTGGAAGCGGCTCCCCTTCCCAACCAAGAGGCTCATATCATCACCGGAGCCGTCATGTCCCAATAGGCCTTTCGCTTTGGGGTTCCTGACTCCATCCATTCCGATCAGGGATCCAACTTCGAGAGTCGGGTTTTCAAAGAACTCTGTGAGCCTATGGGCTGTGTGAAAACGCCCACAACCCTTTACCATCTCATGGGTCACGGCCGAACCGAAAGGACTAACGGATCTCTCCTGCGCGCCTTCATTTCCACAGCCAACAAGGATATCTGGGACCAGCTCATTCCACATTGCCTGCTCGCCTACAGATGAACAGTCCATCAGTCTACAGGATTCTTCCCTACTCTCTTGACCTTTGGTCACGAATTCCAAACCCCCTTCGACTTACATTTCCGATCCAGATACCCGACACCATTTATTCCCAGCGAACATGGCACACAACTTGTAGATATTCACCGCATCACTACCGTCCTCGCTCGGCAACACCTAAACCCCAGCCAAGAACATCGAAAACGATTCTACGATCGCACGGCTCATGGAGCTCTCTATCAACCAGGGGATGCAGTCTGGCTTCACCAACCCTACCCTAACCGCGGCGACTACACGAAACTGGACAACCCTTACTAGGCCCCTACGTGGTCGTCCAATCACTCGCTAACAACTTTCGTCCTGTATCTGATCCATTCGTCTTTCCTCTTACAGTACACTTTAGTCGCCTAAAATCCGGACTTGAGAAAGCTCACAACACTGATACAGAAGATCTGATACCGGAGGCAGACATTCCAGTCCACCACACAGTCGAGATCCCACACAACACCCCATCGCCTCAATAGCACTAAGGGCAGTGATATTCCTAACAAGGGGCTCTTTCACACACGCTACCTTCCATGCCGCTGAACACTATCCATGCCTGGTAACTTCTTCCGATATTTTTACCCTTTTAGGCCTACCCGACAGTTAGAATATGAATCTTAGCGCGTCTCCCGAACTCTGGCATCAAGGAGGCCCTCTCTCCCCTCTGTTCATCTTGTAATCATTCTCCTGTCTTCGTCCCATACCTTACTCAGTGTGCTTGCTTGGACCAGGCCTCTCGTGCCGACGCACAAACAGTCCATCTCTTCTCTTAGGTCGAATCCCCGCTCACGCGTGACACGAACACTAAAGCTAACTTCATGCAAATCGAATGTGCTTTTAAATAAGTTGGGCAAAATATAGTACACAAAACATTAATGTACATTCCGAAGATTCATATTTAAATAGGTTTTTATGTGCTCACCACTTGTGCTACTTTCCATTTGAATGTCGTCAGAACAGTCTTGAGATGTTTTTATGGTCAAAAGTACAAATAAATTTAGTGATTTAAAATGAAATCAGACAAGGGAATTGCATGTCTGTTCACCGAATCACATTGCAGTACTTAAATGCTTTAACTAGGATCTCAGGCTTGCCAGCATCAATTCTAGGAGCAATTTTCTCTGCTTTGACTTTTAGGGACCGCGCAAATGTCAAACCACTCCTAGTTAAAATTAGCTAGTATCAAAAAAAACCATAACCCTTGCGCGGAATGAGCTGAAAACGCGCCTCTGTTGCACCCATCAACCACCAAAAATGGGCTTCAAAGTTGGTTGGATGCCCAGTGCTCAGGAGCCGGTTCAATTCCTGTCAGGAGTTTTGGGTGCACAAATGAGTGTTTTTTAGTAAAGCCGGAAGAGATGACGGCAGTCTCATCCTGAATTCATTCCTTCTGACATCTCGGACCTGATGGCCTCAAGAACATCAGATAACGAAAAAAAACAGGCGCCCACTTCGCTGAGGCTAAAACCGCTAATTTTGTCCGAAATGTTTACGCACTCAGTAGTCAAGGGGCATAATGGTTCACGCCTCCGATTGGTAAGGAGTTTCTACCTTAATTGAGAGTACACGCTGACACGTTCTACTGTTTTACTCTCGGAAAGTTCTGTATTTGTGAGCTGCGAGATCAGAACAGCAATGAATGATTCCAACTACTGCGCATGTTGCGAGGCAGCATTTAAGGAGCGGGGAACTCTGAAGACAAAATTTTTGTACAGTTGGCCAAGTGGTTTATACAAACGGTGGGACCACACACATGAAGATTTACACGAGGGTAAACATCACATAAAATCTGTTTAGCAACAGAATCGCGCGTAGGGATTCGAGCTTGATTGGGACGTGGGGTGTGTGTGTGTGTGGGTGGGTTTGAGGAGGGGAGGGGATGGCGTGAAGCCGATGCCTAAGCACGCACTTGGTGTGTCACTTTCAAATGCAGTAAATGCGGAGACGATGGGTTAAGACGCGGAAATGACTTGGCACGGAGTGGGGGCTTGGAAATGCACGAGGAACAAAAAAGAAAAACAGAAGGGGAGGAGGCAGAGGTTTTGTGTACACACACACACACGCGCACACACTAAATGAAATGCCCCAGCTGTTGTCGACATGGTGGACCTCAGCCTAGTGGGTAAGTAGTAAAAAAACAAGAAAATTAATAAAAAAAAACCCTCAGTAATTTGAGGGGATGAGGTGTGGAAGGGGAAATCAGACGCACGAACATAGAGGTTTCGGATGGGGAAAGTCAGGTAGAATGGTCTAGTGAGGTAGAACAATTACTCATCAAAGGAAATAGCAGCATAAGGAAAGCGTAGTGGCAAAGACGAGAACTGCCGGAGTCACAGGCGGCGGGTTTGGAAGACAAACATTTGCTAAAAAAAAATAAAAATAGACCCTTCTACAACAGTAGTATACTCAACCCCGAAATACAAATGGATCGATCGTTTAGATTAGATAATTTACATTACGTAGCCCTTTAACCTTCCGATAAAGGATTTCGCAGAAAGCAATTAACCAATAATGCCAGTAAAAATAAAACAAAACCCTCTATCTGTGTTTTTTCCTAGTTCACTACTTTGCCGATCTTAGGAAAAGGCCGAGCGCAATCAAATGAAAAAGCGTCCAGTTAACGACCTTCCGTTACTTAAACGGCGACAAATAATAAGACACGCAGTAAGCTGCGTTAGTTCCAATTTGTCATGGTTATCCTATGTGACAACTTGCCTAGGAATTTGTTCACTTTCAGTAATGTCTACTACTGAAAGCAATTTAGTCACTCGCGATGAAGCTAGCAAAATACTTAAAAGTCAAGTAGACAATTTGTTCCCACTGTAAATGACACCAGCATAGGCAATAGTGGATATACGCGCTGGAATCGAATAACAGCAAAAACCATCTGTCTACTGGGGAGTTTGAGTAGTGTTCCAACAAAGCCAGTATAGTAAAACAAATGGTTATAAGGAAATAACGCGCCAAAAGTTACACATTCCTTGCAACAAAAACGAAAAGGGAGGGCGTCGGGAGTGGCATAAGGACAGAGGAAATGAGGTCTTAAAGGACTAGTGCGTTTCTTCAAAGTCGCGGAGACGCAGACGTTAAGTAAAGACCTACCCCAGCAGGCACGCTGCAAGGCGATTGTCGCAAATTCGCCGGAACGCCGGCAGCGGCAGTGGAGGTGGTGCCGCTGGTTGCGGCAACGCTGCGCCCAAACTGTTGGTGCTGTTGGAAATCGAGCTGAATGCCGACACAGTTAACATCTTCGTCGTTTGAGGAAGCAGCACCAGCAATCACCGATGCGGCAGCCGCAGCCTCGGCATCAGGGTCGGTGAGGTCTACAGTCGCCGTTGATGTTGCCTCGGGGATCGACTCCACCAACTGCTTGGTTGCAAGATTTGAGGAGGACGAAGAGGCTGAGGCAGTGGAAGGAGTCTGGTGGGGGTGGTGGTGGGTCTGAAGAATATTGATGCCCGGAACCACCGTCAGACGACTCGACGAAACCGACTGAAATCAAATGCAAAAAGGCACGAGTAAGTAGCTTCGCTCGGGGGAGACGTTATCCTAACCCCATGCCTGACCTGAATGCCAGCGAAATTCCCACCACCAATGGGACAGTGATACCATACAGCTGATCACCATAGAAATTCGAACGCCAAGCATCCCAATGATGAAGCATGCGCGAATAACAAGCCGAGGCTTGCTAGTTCGTCAACAACTCAAATTACTTCTTGTACACCGCCCAGCATGATTTGGTACGTGCAATGTGGGAAAACAAAAACATCATCGTAGCAATAACATCATTTTGATGCAGATAGGCGGGGTTAGTAACTGAAGTTATGCCAAAAATAAAATGCAAAAAAGTGCGGGTATCTTGGGGGCGCTTAGACTTGTATTTCCACTGGCAGAAGTAACGACATATCAGCCGGACACAGTACATCGAAGCCTGCTACTTAAAATACTACGCTTACTTAAATGTCACTTTACCCGAAACCAATCGAGTGTCCTTATTTATTGCAAAACTTTTAAGTTGAGACAGGCAACGGACCTGAGTGGAAAGGCGTAAAACGGCAGATGGAAAAACGCATTTGGGCGTTGCACTATCGTAGAAAAAATCTTTCTGAGCGAAGTTGGCACGAGGAATTAGCATGAAGAGATCAGATATGTCAGTTGATAAATTAACCAATTATGACACTGAAAGCCTAAACATGTTATTCTCACACACTTGAAAGTACAGACTTGCTTAGATATAATTTAACTGGGATTTGGAAAACTTCATCTGACTCAAAACACTGCACCGTACAAACCTAGATTAGGGATTTCGCACTGGAGTTGGCGTTCTCGTTTTTTAATCACTACAAGTTCAGAAAATGCGTGCGTTAGGACACCAAAGCTACGGAGTACAGTCGGAACGAGAGTGCAAACGAGTTGCACGATGGGGCCATCGTGTGAAAAAATCGCACGACGACGGCCACGTTGAAGGTTACAGCACAGTTAACGGAAGATTTGCAACAAATTGCGGAGGTCCAAAGTTGTAAACAAAGCCAAAGAAAGCAAGGAATGCGATTTTACAAAGGATCAGACAGAGGCAATTAACCTTCGTTCTAGAAAAGAGCAATCCAACAGGGTTTGGATACAATTAATGCTATTAACCAATCGTGGTTGTTCCTCTGTCACAGTACCTTGGCCATTGAATCGTGAGAAAAACATGGCAGGTAAACAAAGGTGGCCACAAGAGGTAGCTGAATTTCCTTGTCATTCGCAATATTCCGAGGATTACAATCCAATTCCAGCGGGAACACGGCCCATTATGATGTCACGTACGACAATAACAAGTCGCCTTATCAAACGGTTCCAAAATTAGAGGCCATGTCAAAGCATGAAGCAGTTAATAATGAGGCTGTAATTTATTGGCATCCTGACCACGCAATAGACAATGTTATGTGATATAATCTCAAATACCCTGAGATGATTTTCAAACCACTTAGAAATACACCTAACGAAACTGGCTACGAGACGGCTTCGCTTTTTCTTCTAAGTTGCATTTCAAAAAGTACTTCGGCATTAATAATAAAAAAAAACAGAAAGACTAGATAAATTCATGTTCTTACAAGGTGCCTCTTTTATCTTTTCACTTTTTCGCATACAGCTTTGAAGCCCGATTAATTTTCACACCATTAATTCATTGGCTTAAGGACTTTCTACACTTGGGGTTAAAAAGTGAACATTCTACCTAAAATAGACTTTTCTGGGTTTTTGAAGAGAACCAGGATTAATAAAAGTTTGGCATTCAACTAAGAAATAGCTTTACCGGTATATGCGATCATGACAGTTGTTAATGTATTAACTCGAACATGAAACGGGCGAAGTAATCAATGCTGGAGAGCAACTAACCCCCGCCACACCCACGCGGATCATGCGGAAGAGGAGGAATGGCAATTAGATGGCGTGCATGAGCCCCCCAAAAGAGCTGGACACAGAGTTCCGTTAGGATCGCCACCCATCGTCCGGTCTACTGCGTTGAGAATTCGCAAAAGCCTAAGGGATTATTCAATGTTAACACGCCCGAAATTTATAATAATGCACTCACATTCACTTATTTTGCACTAAAAGCAAAAACCTATTAGACTGAAGACAAAAGCTTCGCAGCATAACAGGTAAAAAAATCAGATCCCGAACGAAACGCTATTACTTAACTGACAAGGTTTTGCTGTACTTTTGGTGCGATCACATTTATGATGAGAACCAAGGCAATTCCTTAAAAGATGGTTGGTAAATGTATTCACTAAATACTTTGAAATGACTAAACGATCCTCAAAGAACTCACCGGCGTAAACCGCCTCAACTAATGCAAGATTTGTACCTGATCGCAGTGTGCGTTTTACGTGACTGTTAAGGCCATAACACGCAGGTAAATTGCCAACACACCCAATCAACCGGAAGATTTATTTACTGATAAGCATCAAAATGTACTTCACTGCGAAAACTTTTTTTGTCTTAAGTCTAATGAAAACGCACTGCCAGCAGATGACACAAATTCTGATGAAATCTCGAGAGCGAAATCTAGCAACTCTTTGCTATCAATGTCTAAGGCAATAATGATGACAAGCGTTTTTATTATCTTGCGTGGAACTTAAGAGATCCATGTCGGACGTAAAAGTTTTTGATTAACATTTTACGCGCTCATTATTTCAAATATCAGTGGTATTGCATGCTCAATGTAGCCGCCATAAAAATATTTTGCAAAAAAGAGTCGAGTTGATGGTATCAGTTCTATCAATCTTTCAACTTAATATTCAAGAAAATGCGGCATCAACAGTAGAACGGACGCGTGACAAGGCAAAGCCCTTAGGCCCGAGTGGCCATGACAACGTAACTGCTGCCTCGCCGTTTTGCTAGATCGTTCGTGTTTGAGAACACGTTGCAGAGCATAAAGTGAGGTAGTGCCTGCTTTGTAGACGACGCTGGCGAATTTCCCGAGGGGGTGAGTGTTGGCTGACATGGCGGTCGATCTAGTTGACCCCAGGGGTCCTAGACGGGTATTTTGGACGTCAAAATTGAACATGTGTGGCATTCAAGATGTGGGAATAGGAGACATTAACATTCTCTACACGAATCTACCCATTTCCATTTGAGAGATTTCACCATTTTTTGCCCACTATTCTTATTTTATACCAAAAAAAAAACACAAACTAGACGTTAAAACGGCGAACATTAGTTGGCAAAAAGACAAATAAAAAAAATAACTTCATTTTAAGCCGGCAATAACAACGATGATGCTTCATTAATCGGACTCTTGTAGTGTGCCATGCTTAGAGTGTTTGTGCATCTCATTGGGTGGCGATTGACTGCTCAGCAAAAGAGAGAAATGAACACCACGACTTTGAGAAAGGTAATATTGCGGTTAGGTTACACGGCTGATTGTAGGGCCCACGCTGGTTAAAAAAAAATTAGAGCGAGGTAAGAAGACACCGAAAAGTCGGGGTATTGTCTACGTGCAAGCAGTTTATCACATTTTCAGGCCAGCGTAGTTAGGGGCACTGAGATTGATCTGTTTCCAGACGGCCCTTGGGCTATTTGCCTTGTCCACTTTCGCATTTTATGGAGACACAGATATAACCTCAAGTTGTAATGGGGCAACCGAATGGGCACCAAGTTTTCATTTGGGTCATTCACGAGTGGGATGCTTCAGGGTTTAAACCTAGCAAACTCCCTTGAAAACTTGTTTCGTGCGTATCCTCTGTTTCAGTACTAATGTTCTACAAATATTGTAAAATCTAGTAATTACTATGGCTTTTTGCTCGCGACTGCGAGCAATCCAACTGATTCTGACCAAAAACAAGATACCAGCGTGTGACCTCATCCTGTAACAACTATCATATGACCCTATCAATAAACTTATCGGTTAATTTGACATGTGATGCGATTCATCTGTGATGTACTCTTTCATTTCAACGGAGAGAACAAGACCAAATAAAGGAAGTGTCAGCCTGAGCAAATTTCGATGAATTTAGGTGTGAATTCGGATGTGAACTTGAGTTTTCGAGCATGCACATAACCAGTCACGAGTTATCACCATCATAAAGAACTCGTGCATGGACATTCGCCTTTGGTACGACCAGAATAATTCACTTCCACAGAAAGTACGTTAACCAGGTAGGCTGAATTCCCAAGGGTTAACACACCCATTTAATACGTGTTTCAGCTAACCCACATTGAACAACCACCATTTGATTGAGCTGACCTTTCTTAGGGGCTTGGTTCCGATAAGGATGTATCGATTGGAACCGAAAGCATGCGTATTGGCTGCCTTGGCTGCGATAGCAGTGGCAGAAGGATTGGAATGTCTTGAAGCTGTCGAGGAGGTGGAGGAGGATGCGGAAACCGCAAGTTGGACGTCTGAGGTGCCCCCTCGACCGTAACCGATCCAGGATGCAGCAGTGGTGGCAGAGTCTCTTGCAGCGGCACCTCGCAATTTGGCAGCGATCTGATTGGCTGCGGATGCCCGTAGGAGAAGGGCAGTGGAATTGGTGTGGGTTGGTGAAGGAGTAATATGCTGAATGTACGCGTCTTAAAGGAAACGTGAATAAACAGGAAAAAAATGCAATACCAACTTTCATTTCATGGATTGGGTTGACGAACCAGGTTAAGCAAAAATCGTAACTTCTTGACTGCCCCTAAAAACTTAAGACACATGTTCTTCTCAGTGTCAGTTGAGTTGTAATGTGCAATACCTTTTAGTAGTCATAGGTCAGACATGAATGAAATCGATAAAAGTAGTGCTTGAACACTTAGTGCCACCAAGATCCTGCCCGTCAGGGCAAAGAAGCTGTCGATTATAAGCATGGAATTAATTTAAACATAACGAATCCAGCAACTCACTGTGTAACGAGGATGGGGGTTGCCGCAAGCCACTACGGGAGGACTTTCGCGATCTACCCGTAATGGACTTTTCTCTGTCATCGTTAACCACGACACGGCTCTGAAAAAAAAGAACAGTTTGAAGGTTCGCGATTAAATCCAGCGCCACACATGTTTAGCGCTATCAACCGCGCACTTTAGAGTGCTTGAAATTAAAGTACACATTTTTATTTGGTGTGCCGTCGTTTGGTTACCCGTGTTTGTGTTTATCTTGATGGGTTCACCACAATGACTCTAAAGGTTATAATATACGAGGCCTGCGTGTCGTTCCTTATTACTGCTCTGTGAACTTATCTTTTTCAATCCAAACCTTTCCAAGTACATCCAAATGACAAAAATGCCTGATAACTGAGCCAGTAGTTATTTGAGAACTCCTAAACGAATAAAATACTTGATTTAATCATTTCTGGTTTTGATAAATGTACATAATATTGCAAGACAACCATCTTGCTAGACCAGATAGCATCGCGGATGGAGTCATGTTCCATAGAGTAATTCTAGACCAGATCGAACTCACAAACGGTAACTTCTAGTTAAACAGTTAGATATTTTGGTTTGAACAAACGTTCAGTGATAATGGTAATTCTAGGGCATAATGAGCGCAATTACCCGTGTTTTGGTGTTACACACGTCGTTCATAACGCCTTAGTGTTTACTTAAACAAAGAAGGGACATGAACAGTTAACGCGAAAATGACTCAAGTAAGCCAACTCTTAGTGGCGCTGCCTTCGCAAAAGAAACATAGGTCCCGCGAAAGCCCGCCTGGTTCAGCCTTAAATCTTGCGTCGACATTGTTGCGGACACATTTGAAAGTGAATACAAGGTCCCACTAAGCCTGATTCGGCACCGTTACTAAAGAATAACATCAAATAGTATTTTAAAGCGCTTCTACTTCAAATTCCAACGAAGGGTTTGTGTGGGGATCGACGTGTTCTGAGGAGGCAGCCTATGAATGAAGGGCCAGAAGATTAGTAGGCGCGCGTGTTTTTATGAAGATAAGTGGTCCGACCTCATTGAAATTAAGGGCTAAGATGGTGCCATTTGCAAAGACGCCCATGGGCATTTGGAAGCGCTGATGCACGCGGTACGGCCGCGAAGGTTTTGAAGGGAGCAAATGAAGGCGAATGAGAGCTTGGCAATCATTTAAACTTAAAACAAGGTTTAGTGGCATGACTCAGCACGAAATACCCACAAAGAAGAGAAGAAGCCAGAGTCGGTAGGCTCGTCGTTAATTCTTAACCGAAATGGCTTGTTGTTTTGTGTCATAGGACTGACAGTCAAATGAATAAACGAAGTGACCAATCACAATAGAAGAAACCGGCTAATAAATGTGCCATAAATAAAATCTACAAAACAATTGGTCCAAGAAAAAGGTGGCCTTTGTCGTCATAGAAAGAAGGGGGACTTTGAATCTTCGCGCACACTTTCAACCGAAGCCGAAAGACGTAGAGATTTGTCCAACAGAGTGCAAAGGCAGTGGCATTAACTACCACAATATCTGATTGAGGGTCTGACAACAATTCACTTAATCAGCGCAAGTGAATCCCCCCCCCTCACAACTTGCGATTCGCGCTGGCAAATGTAAAGTGTCGGGCTTAATAGCCTTGGCGTTCGCATGGGGGGCAGCAACAACAACAAGGGTCTTTGTTCGTGCGTTTGCTCGGTTTCATGATTATTTTTTTGGAAATAGGAAACACGAAACAAGGCGGAAAGGAACCTTGTTTGTTAAATAATGGTAGGCGAGGGTACCAACTCCTTATGTGACAGAAAATCAATAAAATAAAGTCATTTAAAATACCAAACACATTGTGAATTAGAGTGTTAATGCATAAAGCAATGCTGTTGAGGGGTAAAGCAGCAACCACCGCCGAAGCAAAATCATTTGGCGTGCCAATGATGGTTGTTAGGCTCAAGTTTTCCTAACTACGTTCTACGCAAAAAAGCGAGATATAGGTAGATTATGACATGATGAATAACCACGGTGTCAGTAATTGGGCTTAATTAAGTGTAAGCATGTGGTAAGTGAAGTTCAGCGGCTCAGTAGATTAACCTAATTTAAAGCAGGTTGATTTTCGACAATCCTGCCTTACGCGTGGCATGCCAGTGCTGTTTTCGAATCTGCCTATTCCACCAAGCAAATTTTACGGCTTGGAAAGTGAGGACATAGTTTGGTTGAAATGGGAAAAAGAGGGAACACATTTGAGGCAGATCAGAAGCACAAACGTGGGATGAAGACAAGTGACAGTGAAAATAAAAAAAATCAGGAGTTGATAGATGAGCGACATTGGATGGTGTATTTTCATCAAATCATGGAATAAGGGCACAAGACACCAATCAATATGCGTTGGAGACCAGTGCGTCTACATGGGATGTGCTCAAGATATTTCGGAAATGTTCTCATCCAACATGGTCAACAACTCAAGTAGTGACGTGTGCCCAGCGAATCGAGCCCAAAGGACACCTCTCTTATTACTACAACAAACCGTTGATCCTCGAGCAGCCTACGGACCTCTCTCTCTCCTTCCTAAAAGATGACGCCTGATAACAAACACTTGACGTCATATAGAAGTTTTCTAATCGAATTTAACGTGCACTTTGTTTTCACACTTCTCAATCACGTTTCTTGTTGTTAAAGCATTCAACCGATAAACGAATGAGCGTGATCTAGGGCTAGTTGAGATCGAGACGTTGTAATAAGGTTAAGCAATCGAATCGAAAAACGCCCATAACAAAGCGGCCTTCCTCGGTCCTTCCGGTCCTCAGGCAATGGGAGAAGTGTGGCGAGGCGGACGGTGGCAGTCAGCGCCCTGCCCAAAAATAGATGCACATGATGACTAAACAAAGTCCGTCGGAAATCTCAGTGGAATGAGTCATCACTCGACACGGAGTGGACAAAATGTGTTTACGAGGCTCTCCAGAGGGGGGTCACGATACCGAAACCACGCCTTGTCGCGGTGGCGTGGGTGCAAAGGTCACTCGATCCACGACTTTCAGCCAACTAAACCACGAACCCAGCACGTTTCCGCAGCACCAGAAAAGTAGGTTCACGGCATACCAACACTGAGTTAAAAGCTAGGGTAAGTGTTTCTTGGATTTACACATTAAAACAAAAAAAATCCACTCAGCGAATGCCATGAACCAAAACAGGCAAGAGTAGCCGAGGAAACAGTCAAAACTCAGTCATTATATAACTTTTGGGTATAATGAGGCGCAACGCTTGATATCACCGATACATAACCAACGCACAGGGATATAGAAAGTGGTTGAGACAAGTATCCATCGACACATCACCGGTCATTGTTGAAATAATAGGATTAGAAAATTTGCGTAGATATCTGGTTAGCGTCAACATAATTTCGCTACAGACCTAAGGGGGTAAATCTTACATATGTTGATTACTGCGGAAGTTTTCTTCTCAATGTAAGGGACAGAAGCACTTCGTAGGCTTCAATTTGAAAAATTTTTTATGGAATAGAAATGTGCTATTTCCATGTCCCGGCGGAAGGCTCAAATTGGTGCAGAGACTGTACCCTCATCGAAAACCATTTTCACACGGACCAAGCTTAGGCTAGAAGCTGCTATACAGACGGGTTTGGCTTCGCGCATCAGTTTTAATTAGACGACCAGTTTGCACAGAGAAGGCACCTTTCCTACCACATACAAGCAAAGTGGCTGTGAACGTAGCGACAAGGCTAAAAAAGGTGTACTCATTTTGAGCAGAAATGTCATCAAAAGGAACTATGAATGACCGAGTGTACGGATTGCAACAACAATGATTATTACAGCTGCTCAGGTTAAGGAGTTTCAAATTCCCGCAGAAAGTGACCAATTGTACAGTCAGTCAGATCGAGCCCATTAACAAGACCACAATAATACCGGCGACAAGTATTAGCTAAAACACACCTGGACCTCTCTGCTATCGGAGAGTTTCGCAGGCTCCTGAGCTAACTTCGATAGCGCTGTGGGAGAAGGAGAAGCGTAGTATCCAGGGGAGGCTGCGGTCGTTGAGATGAAACTGGTAGATGTCTTTTCCTGGCCGACGCCACCTACCCACATCTGCTGGTTCCGCCTCAGTAAACTCGAGGGGTGATGCACACGCCGATGGAGAATTGTCGGCTGCTGAATTGTTGCTGAGGGCTGGCCGTCAACAGTGGTTATAACACCGTTGACGGAGATACGACGCGCAGTAGTCGAGGCGGGAAAGGCTGCCAACCGATGCGCAGAGGTTACAACTGGAGGTGTGGCAGTGCGGGGGGCGGAGGATGAGGTCAACAGAGGAACTGGTGGAGTGCTCTTTGACGAAACTGCTGTAGATGAAATCCGTCGCACTTTTGTGGGTATAGGACTTTCGTGAAGCCTGATGTTAAAAAAAATTGGCAGTCGTGCTAATTTACAATAAATGAGCCAACCATCTGATATCGAGTTGAAATCACCATGAATAATAGATTTTGAACACAACCACAATTACAAGACTTGATGCTCCACCTTTTGATAATCGCATTTCGACTTTCAAAAAAAGCCAAAGCCATTGGTCGGGTTCTGGACGATGCAAAATATTGACATAAAAGGGTTTGAACATCGACTAAGCGTGATTTCAACGGTTGAAGAAGGGTGAATCAGTTAATACTTCGAATTTAAGCCTTATTCAGATGACTTGTCAGTTTATTTAACAAACGTTTAATAAACAAATAATTTGGTACGAAGTCTGCGACAATCATCACGCTCCTTTGCTACAAAAAAGACACATTAAGGTTTGCGATGACTAGACCAAACGAGCTGAAAGCTACCCATAAAATCACGTTTAGTGCCCCGCGAACATTGCAACCTAACAGCTAATTTCGACGTGTTCGTGCTGAATTTCTGTGAAAACGGATGGTGAGAAAATCGCAGAACAATTGAAATTTATGGCTGCATTTAAGACATCAGTTTAGCTCTGTTGGCAGTTTCGATAGCATTAATTTCAGAATGAAATCGCCAATGGCTTCCACGGGACCCACTCTAACGATACAACAATTTCGCCTTACTGTTATAAACAAATGGCAAATAAGATATGAACACAAAGAAGTGGCTGACACATTGCGAAACCCAAAAAAAGAACTTGTTCAATGGGTCTGTAAATCAGATAGGAAAGAACAGTGGAGCATGATTGTGCTTCACTCGAACGTCTAAATAGGATTTACTATAGTCATGGAGGTTACCTCCAAAACAAGATGCACGAGTGCTGTACCAAGAGCTAATCAGGTGGGCGACTGGAATGTTGAGCCGTGGTTTTTATTAGTTGAGCCGACCGTTTCTTTGAAGGTACAAGATAGGTTTCTACTCACACACAGCTCCAGAGAAAAAAGGCACATACTGAGATGACTATTCTAGCCGTCCAGAACAACACTTAAAAGGCATTTCATTCGTAAACTAGATTCGAGAAATCATTCAAGCTATGTCTAAAAATAGATGACCTCCGACACTCAAACATTGGAGTGGTGAGTTACAAAACATTAATTTCACATAAGACGAATGCGAGTACGGCAATACCAGTAGGCATAAAATCTTACACCAAAGGTGGCGCCGAGAATTCTGACTCGACCAAAAATAGATACTCAAGAGGGGCGTAACCAATTATGATTAGTAGTATAAGCCTACAGCGATACCGGCAAAGTTATTTGCAAGGCAGTATTGCCAGGCGTTGTTCCCCTACCACCGTGATAACCCATTTCTGTAGACATGGAATCCATGTGTTTTCACGTATACAAAGTGCAGCCTGAACAGGGTTTAAATTATTTTTTTCAAAAATAACGAGGTTCTCACCTCAACAAATGCTGTTGTTGTTGGCGAGCCTCGCGGATCAACGACTTCAAGTCACGCGGACGAGGAACACGACGCTTTTCTTCCATTGTGTGGACCTTGAGTGAAAAGGAAAGGCGGTTAGACACATCCACATAATCGTATCTGGAACATGAAGACTGCGGGAATAGTGAACGGGGTCAGTACTAGGTGGTTTCATATCGTGATAATGCCAAAGTCGACAGGAAAAACAAGCATATTCAGCAATGTAATGAAGCGCGGAAATGTGTAATTTAATCTTTTTAGTATAGTTAAAACTGAATCATACTCCCTGAGGTTACATGGCGGAAAACTAGAAAGTTTTCGTGCTAAATTCACGAGCAGTTAGAATGTGATCGACACGAAAACATCCTAAAATATGCGATTTGACCTCAACAATCTGAGACTTGGGACTAATCACCACATCACATCCGATGATAAGTTCGGATATGTTGCCGAATCCTATAAAAAAAGATTAGTTACACTGTGTGTCAGTGGCACCGATTTAAGATCTTAACAATACTCGAGCATAATTATTTCAGCCTGACAATTGTTGTAGTAAGGGGTTTGAGGATAAACAAGTTGTACATATCCTTGTAAATCCACAAATTTTTTAAATACATAAGGACACCACTGTCACTTTAGTATAACAGATATTGAATGAAAGTCTCTCGTCAATAATCGAGGATGCTTTAAAAATAAGAAATGCTTTACTGATTTTGAAAAGGAAAAAAAAATTGTTTTTCGGCACATGTAGTAGAGATTAATAAGGTTTGGAAAAACGGCCGTCGCGTGGTATAGCCTGAAACACCTCGGCCAAGTTATTTTGATTTTTACTGGGCTACCATAGAAACATGGTTTAGTGTTGTCATGGTGGGACACAATACCTCTGCTGTTTATCTTCAGTCAAACCCTGTCTAAGTCCTTCAAGTTTGACTAACTGTGGGCGGTAATTGGTGGGACAAATTCAGTAGCTTGGTGGTCGTGATTCGCATTAAAACAATATACGTGAGATCTAGGTAAGAAGGGTTCAATAAATGAAGTAGCTTTAACATGATGTCTAAAAGGGGACTCAGTTCAATTGCCATCAAGCGACGAATACCATTCGACCTCAGAGGTTGACATGCAACTACTTTAGCAATCAAGTAATAAGCTTCTTCACCGGTCCAAATTTGAGCCAACTTCTCGAAGATTTCAAAGCACACTTTGCACGTTATTAAGCTCTCATTGTCAACTGCCGATCGATAACACATACAGCCCCAAATTTGTCTACGCTTGTGATAGCAATTCGTCGAAGGGCAGCACTGACAAAAAGTTACATTAATAAGACCATAAAGTGCAAAAACGATAAGGCTATGACTCATTTGTCCCAAATTATTCATTTCTTGAATGCTAAAAATATCGAGGGAAACACGAAGATGGCAGAACCAATGTAAGTTTTAAACAATGGTGTGCAATTAGTAGTGATTTGAAAAATCAATGCTACACACATCCACGGAGTAAACGAAAAGCAGAATTATTCGAACAAGCTAAATTGTCGTGCAGACATTTTATTACCTACAGGTGAATTCAATTTCAGATCAGTTCAATGAACACGTTTATTAGGAGAGCATACGCTTATTAGAAGTGGCAGTTATGAAGACTGGTTCTACTTAAGTAAATGCTGCTGAGTGAGGCGTGCGTACGTATTTACCGTTTAAAACTTGCACTTTCAAGGGATATGATCAAAAGAGACTGACAACCCAGAGAAATCCCGGATTCTAGCATAAATTAAAACGAGGGGAGGAAAAAAATGCAGCAGCAGCATAAATTATGTGTAGTATAAGGGGGTAGTTCTTCTCAATTTGCCGTCATAACCCGCAGTAGCGGCTTTCGAACCTCTAAATAAAATTTATGGCAGTCAAAGTGCATTCGAGCTACTGGATGATCAACGGCATTCAAAACTTTTCATTTATTACAGTTAATCTTATTGAAGCCTGTGACTCCACGATCCGAAACGTGTGATGATTTGACAAATACCAACGTTGACCTCATAAAACGTGCTGATAACCTATTCAGTCTGTCGGCAAAGTAAAAGGCTTCGCAACATAACCAACAATCTTTTTTTGTGATACGCGTTTGTGATACTGATGTGGCTGTTTGACCGAAAAATAACCTCGAATTCTTGGGGGGCGCTAAAATGATTAACAATGATTCCATGTTTAGGATAATCGTACACACTGATGAAACGTTCCGTCTGAATCAATTTAAACACCTAACAAGAAGTCAGTGCCAGCTAACCAAAGCCATGAAACACTTCCAGCGTGGGTTGTGTGAACTATGCATCACCAACGATTGCATCCTTGCATGCCCAGATTAATTTCACGTGAAATTTTCGACTGAACTGCATTTGTTACGAAGTCAGGTACGCTATCAGCTATACGTAGAACCCTGATTGACATCTGCGTTGATAAGTAAAACATCGCCCAAGTCCTTAAATCAATACCGAATACAGTTCACTGCACAAGTACACACACACGAAACGGGATTTTAGAGTGATTTACTGACTTTTTCAACAGGTTCAAAAAGTTAGACAACCAGAAACGCTAGAGAAACAAGTTGCATGACCCCAGATTACAAAATAACGGCATTGGAATTATTCTGAGAAGGGGTTAATGAGTTTGGAGGGAACATAGGCAGTCTGAGAGAAGGCCAGAATCCACTTCAGCATTCCCAACATGAAAAAAATAACTTGAGTGGAAAACACCTGTGACGTCGTTACTCCGTGGATAGAAATGCATTTAAAGCAGACATTAAATAAGATCCAGGCAAAGTAAGACCGATGTGTAATTCGGTCTCAATAATGCATTTATAGGGACGAAGTTGCATGAGATCGGCTTAATTTATAGACCTGGCAAGTTTCCGCATCAATTTAAAACACGGAGTAAAGTAGGATCTCAGATCAGCATTGGCCGGTAGAAATAACCTTTTGGATAGATGGTAGCAAAGAAGCATTCAGATATTAAGCGAAGTTGTTAACCAAAACCAACTTTCGAATTATGGAAACACTGAGGTCAAGCCATGAGGTAGCAATGCACCCCAGTGCACAACATTTGACGCCCACAGAACTTGCATTGCAATATCCGTAACTAAAAAGCGACTGAAGAATTTTTTATGACAACGACCAGCCTTGATACTACAAGATTTATCACTGTATACTAGTGAACTGGGGTAGAGAATCACACTACATTCAGGATATTGGCCAGACTTGAACCAATGAGAATAACGATGATTCATATGGGAGAAATTTTAAAATCTTAATGGAGGCAGAGTTCGGGTATTGAGTTATTTGGAGTCCTAAGGCACATTGCTTTTTGAGAAAAAAGAAAAAAAATGCCACTTCGAATAAAAGGGAAAATAACTTGCTTGGAGGTTATGAATTAATTTCCTTACGCTAAATGCTGCTTTATCTCAATAACTGGCGAATCGTCTCTTAATAAAGCAAATAAATTTAAGGCGACCGTTTAGCAAAAGGCATCCGCAGACCAAATTGGGTGTGCTTCGAGACAAGCTGACGTAATTCCGTCAAACCTGAAATTTTATGAATCTAACACGGAGCGCATTTTTACAAATATTTTCCACGATATTGCAGACAACTACGAATGAATTTATTACTGGGAGCAGAGGAATATTTATTATAAGCCCATCCTTCCAGCACAAAACTGAAAGTAATCAATGGACTCATGGACATGGTAGAAAATCCAGTCGATTGGCGAGTATACAGCAACACGAAACTGAGGCTTTTGGAGAGGTGCAAGCACCCTTTAGACGGATTAATGAAAGTAAAACAAAAATATGAAAAGGCTTCGCTCACTACTGAGAACAAGTTTGGAAGATGGTGCCAAGTAAAAGTGCACTTTTCGGAGGAATCAAAATGTAAAAACTTACCGTACAGAGTATTGAATTTTTGCAACGCAAATCATCCATTTCAACACAACCACACTGTGTAAGCGAATTTATCACAGTATCTACAAAAGGGCAGTTAGCAAAGTAACAGATTACCACTGTGCAATATCTCTCGGTGTAAACGCTCGGAGTCTTCGTTGGCTGACCTTCCGATAACGCCATGCTGTTGATTAACAGATTTTTCAGAAGGATTTCTCAATGCTTTACCATACACCCCAAAATCCGAGTTGAATGGGCGTTGTTCGCTCTTGTGGGGGCGCAGCGAATCAGCATCAAAGAGGGCATTGTAATAATTTGGTTGCGTCACTTGCAGATGTGAATTTTTAGACCAGTTACCAGAAGCGGCAACAAAATTAGAGGCATTCCATTGCTTTTCATTTTGGGCGGCACGAAGGTAACTAGGTAGAGAAGCTTTTGAACCGTTTCTTGAAGGTCGGTTGGACCTTATTTGCTGCGACCTTCCAAATTGTGTCCGACTATCCTGCTCAAGATGATAAACTGCAGCAACAGATTCGTCGCCGGCACTGAAACCATGAGGCATTTCAACATCAGTATCAGGACCATCATTTGAAATCAAGCTGACTGTTTCGACTCCTTTGATAGGAACTGTTGAAGTTGGTGTTTGGCGAACTACGTGCTGGTGTCTGAAAGACGAGGAGTGAGGCAAATAAGTTTCGAATTGGGATCTCAGACGAGAATGAATCTGTACTTCAGCAGGTGACTGTTTATTTGAGCGAACTTGAGACAGTTCAGCACTAGCTGGCTGCATAGTTGTTACAGGTACTTGTTTTCTGATGGAATGAACACTCTGAGAGATGCTAATCGACTCTTTCCTATCACCAAGGCTGGGGGATGACGGACTCGAGGGGTACGACTGAGAATGGGAGACGCTTAAAGAGCTGATAGAACTGCGACATAAAGGGTGTGAAGGTACGGGTTTAGAGGGGTTCCCACATATACGACGTGTTCTTGAGACCAATGAGGCAGATTCTTCCTGCAAAATTTCCATTAAACCCTTTCGTGGATATATACTTGGCAGATCTGGCGGATTTTCAATCAATTTTGAAGGCGCTGAGCTAGAAGATTCTGTCCCAGGAGAATCAGGACTATTTACTCCACTATGGGACAGTCTATCACAACTAGATGACGAAGACAATTTGTCTCGATCGAGAGAGTTGCAAACAGAAGGAGAATCGCCGGACGTCCTTGATTTCAGCGTAGTGCGCTTTCTCTGACGATCTGATGTGCTTGTGACGGAGCTGTCTCCAAAATGGTTAGCATGTGACAAAACTCTGAGGGATTTTGATTTCCGAATTGAACCAGTTTTTAATCGTTTATGAGCGAGTTTCTCTTCTAATTGGGCAGCCTCATAAATTTTTTGGCACAGGTTTACAGCATGATATGGTAACAGATCCGGCTTAGAAGTATCTTTTGAAAGACACTCGTGAAAAGCATCTAAATAGAAAAATCATAAATTGTTGGTAAATGCGAACCATAATGCGATTCTGTTTTGTCGTGAAGAAAGATCACGCCACACGTTTTGCATGCCAATAATCGCTCATCAGGGATGAAGCCAGACTTAACTGAAGTAAGCCCTGAAAGCCCGTAAAAGCGTAAAAAATCGTACCATGAATTTTGACGGAATTAAAACAGGAACGCTGAGGTACTAAAGGCCGTTAGAGGTACAATTATCTTACAAGAGCACGTTGGGCCTGTTGCAAGGTCCCTGCATAACGATTCCCAGGGATTTGTCATTTTCTACACAAATTGGTGCAAACAGGTGCTACCAGCCAGTACAGCCAAGGATATCCGCGAATAAATCGCCTTTTTCGGACATAATCAGCGACCTAACATAGTAAAGAAAAGGTAATCTAATAGCAAACCTCACTGCGCCTAAAGCCAGTGAATAAATGTTTTAAATTTTAATAATTTTTTTCGAAAAATATTTCACCAGTGATGAAAAACTCTCTTTTTGGGACACACGTAAACCGACTACTTTAAAAAACGCGCCAGACCTTACAGACGTGAGAAAAGGATAACCAAGCAAAATGCAAAGTTCAAATAGGGTAAATTAGCCATTTATTTACCTAGAGGCTCTACTTTGTAATCAATAGCTATTTAATTGTTATGTCACTTTATAGCCTCTGATACAGTAAACTAAGTTCTCGAGTTAACTGTTATAATATTTAGTAGGAATACACAGACCACGTGATAGTTCGATTGAGTAAGGAATACATATACCACATCTTTAAAGTTTAACGTCAGCATCGATCTCCTAAGATTATTTGAGTGAAAGCTCAAATTTAAAAATTTGGCACTCTGTATTATCGTCACATTATCCATTGCTAATATCATCAAGAATTTCATCACAACCTGGTGAAACCTTTGAATGTATACTTCACAGATGCTTTTGTAAACGAGATGCTATTTACAAAAATTGAACACTCTAAATTAACCTGTACTTTTCATGAAAATTTTGTGCGGAGGTGTTAATCGGAACTTTGCATTTCACGTATTATTTGCTTTTTAATTTAAGAATGTAAATTATTAAAACGACTTTAATAAATTTTTGTATATGACATTTTAATATCGTTTAGTGACATCTAGGTTGAACAGCAGTTAAAATGTCAATGTCATACGAACGCGAAGGAACTAAGCCGTCAAATACATTGCATTACAATCTTATTGCATCTCTTTTAAACAAAATACAGTTTTGTAGTCTGAATTTGAGCAATTCGAATGATTAGTTAACTTGTTGCTCCGACTGGCTTTTACTCTGCACTAGTCACGTTAATGACTCTGGTTTTATTAACTTGCATATTTGCCTAAAATGAAAGTATCTTTTTCAATTGGATTAACGAATTATGGAATTAAAATTTGATGCTAAATATATGCGTACTATTATCCATTTAATACGTTCTTAAAATAGTCCAAGAGTCGTGGAGGATTTTAATATTATGTCCAAAATGATGGATTTCTTTGTTGCCCACTACGTTTTTACCTAATGTGTTCGTAATATTTTAGCGATTTATACAGCATTGAAGAATGCCTAATTGAAAACGTACCCGTCTGTTTTGGAATACGTTAGATCAACCAACTAGATGTGTATTTAAAAAGACATAATGAGAACACAGACATTTTTTAACACCACAGAAGTATGTATTGCAGTAGTATTCATTGGGTAGAGGTTAAAGAATATAATCAAGAAATTGGTGAATATTAGGCAGAGCAGATACATATAATTCATCACAAGACGGATAGTGAATTGTTTGGGTTTACAAGCGTATTCCTAATGGAGGTACCTGTGGTCTTCTGGTTAGTCTGCTTTGGAAGCCAAGCTCCCTAGGACCAAGTATACTAAAGAAAGTTGGTCAAGCCTGTATTTTAGACGCCAACATTAGTGATTGGTTTTTGAAAAATCAAGAAATTATGAATTTCTGTGGAATCAATATGTAAATAAAAAGTAGTATTACTGCAGATATCCACAATTTATGATAAACTTTATTACAATAACATGACTTCACTGAATTGTGCACAAAAAAACACATGTCATAAATACATTAACCAATCTTATTAGGCAACGCTTCTGTCATCCAAGATTATGTGGGGTAATCTAAATTACCACTGTGGTTTTGCGGACTAAGGAAGGAGTTAGTCGCTCAAAAATTGTACACGAACTAGAGTTATTAAATTTTTTTCTCTTGTTCCAGCCACTTAATGTTCCACTTTTCTGTTATATTTATTTAAGGAAATCTTTTAAAAAAATTAAAATATTCATCTCATTTGCCATTTTTCTTAAATAAATCTTGACATTACTTAGTTTTCGCATAAACCAGGGATCATTTACAAAAAACACTTTAAAAAGGATCTAATTTTTGCATCCCCAAGGAGTTTCTTGCTTTTGTCCTTGATGCAGTGTTCATTATGGATAAATTAGCGAGTACTTTTTAATATTGTTTCGATATTACTGTCAAATTCCGATGGCATAAATTATGTTGAATTCTTAATGCTTCTTAATAACTATAGCTCTATTATTATTATTATTATCATCAGTAGTAGTAGTAGTAGTAGTAGTAGTAGTGGTAGTAGTAGTATTCAAGCATACATACGGATTTTCGTTAGTGCTTGTTTTCAAACATATATGTGTTTATTTAAAAATACAGTTAGTTCGTGTCTTTGGACTATTTAAGTCCATCGAACAGTTATGTAGATGAATAATCTTCAGTTTAAAAGGTACTGATTGATTGCAGACCTTTGAACTGCCGTCCTGTAATAAATACTCTAGACTGTAATAAGGCTAAATTTAGAAATTAAGAAGATGCCGTCTGTTGATCAAAATGAAGAGGTATGGCTACATCGGATTCAACGCGGACTGACCGAATTCTGAGTTGAATTTATCGGTCGAAGCCTGCTTCTCCCTAGTTAGCATCATGATGAAGCTGGGTTTAACTTCACTGTGGCCCCGAATTTGTGCCTCCACAAATTTTGATAACAGGATAGGGTGACCGACGCTAAACAACAAATACGATAGACGAAATTTGACAATCTGTCTGAATTTCGATTGATTTTAGTGGCTGTTGAAGCAGACTCACTGAAGTTAAACATGGTGAGCCTAATTTCCCGTGCAGGGGTTGACGGATTGCCATCCCTTATACTCGATGTTAAGAGGCTTGTAGTGCTCAACCTTATGCTTCTAGCACCATTTCAGAGGCTCGTGATTAGTCCTACAAGTAGGCTATTCACAGGCCCACACCACCTCGCCACCGCTACCTATCTGAATATGAATAATTTATTTTTTGGCATATAATGCATTAGGGTTGGCACAAAGTCAATTAATCTTAATTGGGAATAATTATGTGCTTATGGTACCAGCTTACCCTGTAATAAAGCATCCAAGGCCCAAAAAATTGAAGCCGTGTTATGCCATTGTTTGGATTTGAAACTTCTGGAACATTTAAGAGCGGAATTTTTGTATTATGCTTGCAAATTTTCTCTGAATGTGTTACAATTCTGGATTTCTGCGCTCAAGATTCCACTAAGGAAATACAATATCACGTTTGCTACAAAGCTCTGTTCGGATGAGCAGTCGTATTTATTCAACAACTAAAGAATTTTAATTTAAACAAATACAAACCTTTTTTGCCTGTTTATTCCTTTTACTTATTATTATATCGGCAGTAAACATTCCCATGCCCTGATGCAGTTGACCAATGACATGTGAGCGCATTCGGCACCTGCGAATCCCTCTCGTCATGCAGCTTGCGTCGCATTTATTACTAGAGCTAACCAGTCAAATTGCCCCCTGCTTGGAACTTTGCTCTGGCCCTGAATTGATTCCCGGAGGCTGGCGTCGTTTCTTGCAATTTTATTTGTTTGGAAAAATTGGCAGATTGGTGAAGGATCATACGTTATTGTGATGAGTAGAACTAAAAGGAATCTGCAAAGACTTGGGAGTGAAGCAGGAGACCGTCGTTTGAATTCCGACCTTTGATGTTTACATACAAAATTTCATTCGGCACCAGCGACAAGGCAACACCAAAACCATCTTTGCTCTCTTATACCAGTGCATTATGCATTCGTGCATATTAATGTGAAGGTCGGCATGGCAACGTGTACGGGGATCGAAGCCCATTGTTCATTGCTCTCGACGTTTGCCTACATGGCCTACTCTTCCTCCAGTGCATCCCACTTCCGGGCAGTGAGAGCTCGGCTCGTTCGACTGGTGGGTAGTCCGGCAATTGACATAAACGACCACGCGGCAATTAAGAAGTTGCAGGCTGCTCTCGAAAGAGAGGCACAGGTAAGTATGTCTTCGGCATCACTTGTGGACGAATAACTTATCCTCTATATATAAAACGGCTGGGTAACAGACGGCACTACAGTTGCACTGTTTCATCATACCTCATGCAATCTGATAACTACACTAAAATCAGAGAATCAATCAGGGTTTCATATTTAGGCTCAAGTGTACATGTGTGCGAATTAACGGTGTGGATTCTGAATTGCAAATTTTAATTGCAGAAGTAATTTGTTGGAGATCCATGATTCCCCACGATTGCTCGTCGTTGGTTTCTGATGCTATTTACAATAATTCACTAACATGTGTTTTGTTATACTTTTTAACAAGTCAAGGTCAACCCTGACTTGAATTAGTTTCACTTTCGACACTCCATTCCGCACTTGGCTGACGTGAATAAAGCTCTCTACAGGTGCTCTGGTCTTGTTCTTGTATTAGTGTGGGACCGTCGGCTCTAGCGTCAGCAAGGGATCTGGTACCGTTATTTGAGTGGCTTTTTCTTTGTTACGGGCAAACGTAACATAATTTCAGTTAAACACAAATGCTCTCTAATGTGGTACAGATACAAGTCTCTTAGGTTCCCCGAAATCCGGTAAAATAATCCCCGAATCGAAGCGAAACCAGCAAATTTAGTATTCACCAGTATTTTCTATTGGAGACTGATCAATGTGACCAAAACCCACTGAGGAGAGGGAGGATTAGGTTTTTTAATAGCAAATTCACAGTCGCTAGAGGATGAAATAAAGCACCACTAGACTCTGAGGTCCAGAAAGTCTTAAATTACGCTGCTGCAAAAACTGTACATGGATGTCTCAAGGTACCAAATTCCAATCACAATTTAATTGGTTCCTGTTAGGATGCTAGGATGACCTCTGATGGGAGTTCGGGTATCTAAACAACTGTCCCGTGTACCCAGCATGAAAGAATACAGACAGAAGTTAGATAATACTCTGGCATGACTGCTAAATTCGCTCCAGGTTGATATAGTAACAGGCGAGTCAGCCCTTGACTTCATTCTACGCTTTAGAGACAGGCGGATCTTCACGAAAAAGAGCTTGCAGCACGCGAACGCCAGCGAGTTCGAGGTCTCATTAACCAAGGGATTCTCGACACCAAAATACTGCAGGAGACGAGCAAAAGGAAAAAGGAAGCCTAAATTCGAAGTGTGTTGCGCAGGAAGGCAGTGAAACCGACAAATCAGCTTTTGTGCAAGTCATCGAAGGGGCCTAAGTAAAACGATCTCCTCAACAAGTTTGCTTTTGTACGCATTTAGAAAGTTTGTTGGCCTTTTTTTGTACTGTGCCGCTTAGGGAATTAAAGGAGTGCAAAATATCAGAGACATTCTATCAGCTATTCCTCAATCAACTATTTTGCGTAGAGTCAAAGCTCGTGAATCTCTTCGGTTAAGTTTGTGGTTACTTGCAGTGATTCACGTCCACTAACTCCGTCACTGCGGCCTCAGACACAGTCTGCACACGCACGCGGAAGGGCGCCTGCCACGCCGTACATCCGGCCATTTGTACTTTTACTAGTTCATTCAAGTTGCATCGATCGATAATCTCCATTAGACGTGCACGACAGTGACGCGACACACCCACACAACGCAGTTGAGCCGTCGTGGAAACACGTGAGTTCCTACCCTTGGTGCTTCGTGCTGTATCAAAGGCGAAGACCATCGGGTGCCTCCTAAGACCCGATTCAGTCAAAGTTACATCTTAACTAAATACGCCGGAAGCCTCTCCGGAACTCATTAAATCTGCTGGAGGCGGAGAAAAGTTGAATTGAATGGGAAAAGAGTAATCTCAAAAGTAAAAAAAGCAGAATGTATGATCGTTCATCTGACTGAGGTGTATTAGTGTAAAGAAAAAAAACCAAGAAAGACAATCTTAAAGAAAATTGATAAGATAATACATTTATTTGTTTATTTTTAACAAACATAACATCTAGGAATAAAATTTTCTGCCCGTTATCTCATCAGGAAATGCCGAAGTCATCCTGCTAGGTGATAGGTGCGCCTTTCTCGAGTATCCTTGGATTGGTTTAGCATGAATTCAACCGAAATCTCTAGATCCCTAAAGTAAATGCAAGCGTTAGGTGCAGAAATCCACGATGTGCAGCTAGTGGACAAAAAGCAGGCTGTTTAGCCCTTCTGTGGCAAGTGAAGGGACCGATTCCAGACTTAGGCGTGTTGACATCCGAGCGCCTAGAATGACATCTGTTACGGCCTACCCAACTGTCATGTGTCTCATGCTGTTTTCGTAAAACCCTTTGTTTTACTGTACTATTTTTAGTGGAACGCTATTCAAACCCGACATTAGTGGCATACGAATGCATTTGTTGTAATATCTACTAGTTAGGATAACCGCGATGGGTGTGGGGAGCATAGGGGCGTCGCAACACGACTGCTCATTCTGCCAAAGTAAAGAAGTGCGTAAACCCTACTCATAACGACTGGTTTTAATTGTGCCACTAGGACATTTGCCGATGAGCACTGAACTCGGGTAGGACTAGAACAATCGGTGGGGAAACGACTGACCCATTTGCCTTTTCGACATCGGCTTTCTTTTTAGCTGTCTTGGTGACTAAAAATGCCCGACATCGCCTTCATCCGCTTCAACTGCCTCATCATTCACGTCGGTTTAACTGCGTAAAGGGCAAAAAAGTCGTCTCACCTGCGAGCGTTAGACGGATGGGTGAAGTGCACCGCTCCGCTTAGAACGTCGTCTTGCCGCATGGACAGCGTCTTTGACAGGAAGATCAGGGATTGTTGCCAATGCGTAGGTCTAGAGTAAAAACGGAGACTGGAATTTCGATGGCATAAAGCCCGGTAACCGCCACAGAACTACACGTGATTGTGAGGTGCAGCGGGGTGAGGCTAATTGCGGTATGTGGCGCGGACTGATGCATGCGTGACATGTTTCAACAGACCACATACCACACACCAAAAACGAACAGTTTCTTGTCTAATTTTTCTACTCCCACTGTTCACTGCTCATTGAGCTCACGTGCGATCTACCCGCAACCGGCAACCTTAACCAAATGAGTACCTCGCTTGGTGGGGGCTAAAAGCAGTCACCAAGGCCTTGCCTACCACACAGGGTTACACGATAAGCACACGGATCGCGTAAGTTGCTCCGGATTGGCCGAGAAAACCCGCAGACACGGAAACACGATGCAGTCAGTTAAAGAACTTGCTCAGCTTTGACGTATGCCCTTGGGAGACATTTGAATGCCGCCAATAGGAAAGTAGACAGCATTATCAGCCGTCAAACGGTCATATCCATTCCAGTTTGATTCAATTATTATGATACACGCTTCACCTGCAAAACGCCACCGTGCACGCGTTTTGATTACCTATCTGTATAACTATGTGGACGTAATCAACACGAATAAGCGGCTGCAGGGTGTAGCGAACGGTGTATACAATTGACGCAATTCCATCACCGAGCGTTCACGAGCCTAGTAAGCTAATTTATGCAAACGTCTAATAAATGGGCTTATTTTAAGTAAAACGTACGTTTTGTATGGTGATGTTGAGAGTACATCACCATCTGGAAACTCCACTGAGAACCAAATGACGAAGCCCGACACCTCAACCGTACCCATTGACTTCACTTCAAAACTTCCCTAATTGAAGATATTCAGAAACACATTACTTAAACCATGTAAGTAGCCGTACTAACGGAAATACAAGGTAAGTAACAAGAGTGGCGTGAAATGACAAGCCCACACTTAAGCACTAATGGCATCGAGTGACAGAAGAATGATAAGCGAACATTTCGCAAATACGAGGACACAAAAGAATCAGTAGTGGGTGGGGCCAATGAATTGAAAACACTTAAGAAGGTCATCAATTTTCACAGAAAAAAAAGAAACTTAAAATGGTAAAATATACATGACTGGAATCAGAGGCTTGTTAAAAAGTCCATCAGTGTGAGGCTAGCCGGTGATTCCAAAATTTGCTGCCATTTTGGGAACCCAATTTATGGACAGGATGGAAGGATCACAGACGTTGTCTCAATCTCAAAAAAACAATTGCCAAGGCATTAATGACTGAAGATTGTAGACACGGGTCGTGTAGGCGGTCGTGCAGACAAAGTCGTGTCTGGCTCATGGGGATCGATAATCAATACAGCCTGGATGAACTCGCAAAAGTCCAAACGGCTCAATGTGGTGGTGGTGGTGGTGGTGGTGGTGTATGTCTGAACAGACGGTTCCGCATGAGGCATGGAGACGTCGTGACAAGCGAGTCTAAATATGCGACGACCGGGTTAATGGACACGGCACAACACGACTCGCCGCCACTTGATGCCAATGAACGGAATAGTTTAAATAAAGTCAAAATAGGAGGTTAATTTGGTGGATGTATATCACTATTTAGGTAATGAGGCGAAGAGTTCAAAAACTGCCGAAAAGGACAACAGAGCGCACCTTCACGCCTTGAGTGAGTATTTCGTCAGCACGCAGGGTCGCCAGATCGAGGGTGGTTAGCGCGCAGGCAGTGGTGACAATGGATCTCGGGTCAGCTACGTCCACGTGAACCTGGCTCTCGAACTCCTGGCTTACAGCAGACGCAAATGCACCGGACAACTCAACCTGAAACAAAATCGACAAAGCAGAAGTACGATCTCCAGAGAGTCTTTTCTAACGCCTTCCCACCCACCCAGAAGCAGAACGAGGTTTGACAACTCACTCGATACAGATCAGACAGTTCCTCCCAGTGTCTAATGCCGTTGCTTGAGTCGCATTCCTCCGCAGTGTCATCGACGTCTTCGGAGAAGCCGGCAATGAAGAGAGTCGCCGCGCAGGGGAAGAGACGGCGTCGGCGCCACTGGGCGAGGTCGTCGGCCGAGGCGGTGGTTGACGGCGGACGGAGGTACTTGTCGCGAGCGGCCAAAACCGAGGAAAGCATGTTTTCGTAGAGCAGCGCATGGCCCATCCACTCGCTCACGAGCGCGTCGACACGGTCCACCGGAAGTTGGGAGTCTTCAACTTTGACGTTAAGTACTACGGCGGGGAAGGTAAAATGATGAAGGCATCGGGTGCATGATTTGATTTTTACAGAATTACATTTAAATCAAGGATGTTTATGCGGTCTTTTGTGGTTTTGAAAGGATCGGATGCAAGGTCCCAGAACGCTGAACGACAAGTCTACGTAAGTTACATAAGCATCTCAGTATAACAAAGTGTACGATGGCAACTGATAAACAGCACATTCGGCAACAAGGAAATCGTATGCCTCTAAGCCATGGGGAAATCAATTCGTAGTGTTCTTGGTGCCGAAGTTGTGTCTTATGGAATGTGTAATTATTGGTACAAACGTTTTAGAAGTGATGATTTCGATCTTGGCGACCAGCCGCGCCCCGGGCAGCAGCCTCGAAAGTTTTTAAGGTGCGGAATTGCAAGCTCCAAACAGCGCTTTTCAAGGGTTTGCCCTACCAAATGGGAAAGATTCAAAAACGTGGAATTTGGGTCCCACTGAACACAATCTAGGTCAATGCATGAGAACATGCCTTTCACTGCTTGCCCGCCAACAATGAATTCCAACCAAGACTTGATTGATAACTGTGCTTTTGTAGGCTAACAGCCTCGTAACCAATAGACGAGATTATGACGATGCTAGTGCACCGGCGCTATTCAACTATCCAACGCCAATTGAAGGCAACAATTCTAGCTCCGAGGCAACTTCTCCCACCTTTACCATGCAAGGCTGTGGCTTCAAATGACTCGCTCGACAGAACAACAAGCGGTACAGGTGAATTTTAAACCACAAGGTTCGCCAAAAGTACCATCCGAACGCATGTGCTCAAATGATATCGTGCCTGTTCACTAGTTTTAATCACGGGAATGCAAAAAAAGGCAACAGTGCGTACCAGTGATGCTGTCTGCGAGGCCATTTTCATCGACAATCCTCTTGGCGAGTTCCGTGAGGCTAGCGACGGCGTCCAGAGCAAAGACGTGTCTGGCCCCGGCTTTGGCACCAAAAATCGATAAAATGCCCGTACCACAACCAACGTCCAAGAGTGCACCGCCTTGTAGCCTTTTTCTGGCTCTAGTCAGTGCCATCCTAAAAGGGGCATGAGAGACGCTTGAAAGCAGATGCTATACCAAAAAACATTTGACGTAAATACCCCTAGTCATTACCACGTGGCACATGAGCACGCATGAGATCACAGCGACAAACTGCTGCCTTCCTGCTGAAGTAACGATAAAACTACACAAATAAAGTCGCGTTTTACTGTGCCAGTTTCATGGTCCTAAGGAAGGTGTACATCTGACAAGTGGCTACTGAACTGTTGGGGTAGGGTGCGAAATGATTAGTCCAGGCGGCAATGCCTGCTTGGGTGCATCTCAAGCTTTTAATTACGACCTTTTGTTTGAAGCGCTTGTAGCAATTAGGCGCACAGTGGGTAAGCCTGTTCCCAGTTAGATCAAAGCCACATAAATAATGACAAGTAGATAAGAACGAAGGAAAAGGGAACCACATAAAGAAGTGTCAAAAACTGACAGAACCCATGCCTGGCTGTTCTTGTTAGACTAACTCCAAAACCACCACAAATGCCAGGAACAGTAAACCACACGAACAGGCCTTGGAATTAGTACAGCACCACGTGACTGGTATTATTCCACATTTTGGTCTTCCTTTATTTAAACTAACAGCAGTTTAGGCATGGAAGAGGAATCAGTGCACTTAAGAGACACAAAATATAGGAAAGTGCGCTCACCATCCACTTCACTCTTACTAGCTCTCTTCATCGCCGGTCAACACTACTACCTACTTCGTCAATACTCAATAAAGTAAATAAAATTCGCTAAACTAAAGTCACAAATTAGCTTGTCGACGCAGGCTTAGTTTATTTATTACATAGGATGGTAACAGAGAAAATCGACGTTGCACAATGGACTAAATGCGGTTCAACCGCAGCAACAGGTGACGAACACACTCAGTAATGTGGCATTTGAAGGGAAAGAGACTGCAATAGTTGACTCGACTATCACCGAGGCATTTCAAGTACTCTTTCTTGGAGGTTGATGTAACTGACCAATCAAAAAGCAAGTTTAGGTAGAGGCGGTTAGCACTAAGCTAAGTTCAAAATAAGCAGGTTTGGTTGTAAACTTGGGCGGTTGAATTAATAGAAAAGGTAGCAATACTTGTGTACTTTATAAGCTTTTGTGTTGATTAGAAACAGTCCAACTATCGATGTGAATAATCCATTTAACCGAGCGGGACTTAAACGCAGATAACGCAGCCAGACGGAAAAGTAAATTCGGGCTAAGAACCACAGACAGGCTCGGTAATAATTCAGCTTAAGTAGTTGGCAGTTAAAGCGATGCGGCAACCAATCCCGATTTCGGTATATGTACCACACGCAACCGCGGTAAGTGCGTAAATGGGCTAGCTTAGCGAAATGCTAGCCTAGACCCGAGGTTAGCCAGTTCTCGTTCATTTGACAGTAAAGGTCCCTGCGCCGCGAAACAAACCAATAGCCGAAAGCGGTTTTTTCTCCAGAAAGGCCTAGGCCTCCTCTAAACCACTTACACAGCTAATTTGGCAATTTTTGATAAATGATATTCAAAGTAGGCATTTAGTTGACGGCATTAGGAGAGAGTGCCAAAACTTGACACCATTGCTCTATTTATGTATTAGGGTTTCGTCCGGGCAGACACCATTGCAATTATATCAAAATCGATTAAAACATTCAGGGGTGTCTAATCTCTTAATTAAAACACCAAAGCAACCAGGGGAATGCAAATGACAACGGAACCTGAAATTTGAAAGGGACTCTTACCATTTGCACACACAGCACGTATTACCTCAACGCGGATTGCATATTCCGCATTTGCAACAGCAGTTTGTTGCGACAGAACTAGTTATTTGCCGAAAAAATTTCAGGTTAAAGGAAATGTAATTTGCGTAGGCTGCGCATAAATCATGTTTGTCACCTCTATCACCTCATTCCACTTTTTTTTCCAACCTGACCCAACCTACTTATGATACTATCCACACGACACACCTGGCCTGTCACCTGTGTCGTGCACGGATGTGACTTGTAAGCACTAACGCCCCTGTGTACACACGCTGAGCTTAAAACTGCCTAGTAAGAGGTCGTGTCGCCAGTGCCCACGGGGTCTGGCCCTTTCTGGGTTCGTCTGAGTATCGTATCCGGGCCTGAGATAGCCGGTTGTCCTATCCTGATGTGGGTTTGAGCCACACTACGCGACTACGACCAAACACTACAGGCGACGCTTACAAGTAGCCCAAACAAAACCAGGGGCCGGTAATGTTGTTAATTAGTCAAAACAGTTAGTGAATGCATCAGTCACACTGGAAATTTGCTACAACCAACAACCGGAGATAGTCGCAAATAAAATTTGATTCAGAGCTGCCATACAGGTCCACGAATCTGCCAGTGTCTTTGCTGAAGCAGGCACTTTTGATGGACTGCGTGTGTGTGGCTTTGGTCAAAGATGGTATATACCGGAGAAGGAGGAAATCAGCAAGCCAAGGTTGAAAAAATAGTCAAAGAAATGAGGAACAAAACGCCTATGATCCAGGATTTCATAGTGTCAACTAAGAGTTGGTTGGATCTAAAATGCCATCAGTTCCTACTGTTCCGTGAGTGGAAAGCGAGCGAGACAAATATCGTTTAAATAGATAAATAAATGGAAAAACATACTGGTAAGTCATTGTGCGAATTTTATCCGACAACATCATGGCGTGGACATCACAAAAAGAATATGATCTACAAAAGAAGCAAAAAATGACTTTTACATTGTCTTAGTGAAAGTACAAACCAAAATTGTATTTAGTGGATACCACGAAGTATAATATATCAGGTGGTTACTTAGAGTTCTTTGATTATCTGACAGAAAAAAATAAATCGATCGAGGACTCAAGCATCCACTTTTAATTCGATAAACGCATCTCAAAGACTAAGAAAAAGTGTACTGCGTCGACCACCTCACACTTCACTGCAGGCACGCACACAAACGTGACGGAATGCACCCGGCTTGGCTGCCAACGACTCTCCTGCAGCTGAAATGAAGTCTAACCACAAATTTAAGGTTTACTGGAACTTAAAGAAGTACAATTTAAATGTTAAAGTGCGTATGCAAGCTACAAACAGTACAAATGTTTCAAGCGTACAACTTCAAAGATCGATTTTCATGAAAAGGGATATAAAATGGTGCGTAACTGCACAACAACCGATTATGAAATAGAAATATTAAAAGCCAGTGTTGTGGGGTTGAAGACACGTCCAATCGATTACAAATATCATTTAATAAGCCAAAACCCCAAAAAACGAAGTATTCCGCACACATGCAACGTTCTTATCATTTTGCCCATCAGCGTCACCACGGAAAATGCATGTATTCAGCCAGAGGGTAAGTTAAATCGTCGAACACGTTTTCGCTGTGAGGCAATGCCACCTAACCCGGAAGCGCGTCTGGCATGTCCACAAAGGCACTTCTTATGCTTGTCGTGAATAAATGAATGAAGACGACACACACTATTCGGCAATGGTGTCCGAGTAAGACACTACCAACATGTTTTTCCGCAAAAATTGAAATTATTCTGGGTTGCAATTTTAAAAAAATACTTGATGAGCCGCGTTGTGCCTGGACATAAAGAGGAGTTTGTGGTTCAGACAGAATCCAGTGTTGATTAAACCTTGGGGTGATGACGTGTACACACGGCAAAGGGGTTGCATACGGTATGACATCCACATTTCGGCATGGTAACGTGGTGGTTAATGATTCAACAAGGGATGCATGATTTGCAACCTTTAAATGTGGCAACATTTATCATAGCAAATGCAACAATATTAAATTGCAGTCGCATCACGTTATGCAGGAGTCCAAGTAAATTGCGAATTTAAGAACTACACTTAGCGCAAAATAGTAACCAAGTACGTGAGTACTTGAAGTATGAAGAATCCTCTAGATCGGCGGGTGATGTGCTTCGTGTGCCGTTATTCTAAAATTATAAAAAAAATCAGAGTCAAAACGCCCTATTTGATAAGCAAACAGGCATTCCCCGATCCGGCATAAAACATGGTCGAATGGATGCAGGTTCTTGGACGCTGCCTTGAGAGGAGGCATGGATTATGCAGGTCGATCGAAATGTGCAATTAAGAGCTCCAGTAGTCTAACTATTGAGCTAGATTAGAAGAACCCCTTATGCTGGATTATACTCTAGTGCAAAATTGGGGCCAACATGTGGAGACGTTGGGCAGCGGCTGCATAATTAAAAGGCACTTTAGGAGAATTAGACTGGTGGGAACTCGATGTCAGTGGATGAATGCAGAGGTGGGGGCGTAAGACCGGTTCTTGATGGGATCACCTGCGTACACGCTACCACATCACCATTTTCCCACTCTGACGTCCGTCTCCCACGCGTCAGCAACGCAAGCTTACCCTCCACACCACCCCGCCTCCCCCTCTTGTACGCCTATGACCAACCAGACAAGAAAACTGCAGTTTTCTTAATTCTCGAGCTACACCACATGTCCTTTCTGACACAACTAGTAATCTTTTGACCAATAGGCTATCGATTCACGACCAACGAGTGGGAATGGCCAACACGACTCAACTTTGCGGTTGTAGGGGGGTTGTAGGAATATAGTGGGGATATGTGCAGCGGTAAACACTAGAGCCTTATTTTTACATGGAAAATTTTGCATGGGTTATACCAATTCCTTCAGATTTACGCCATGGGAGTGCGAAAAGGAGAAGTATTTCAAAATGTTGCAGGTAACACAAACGACCAGTTAGCCGCGCTACCCACAACGACTGTGATTTATGAAGTAACCCCAAACAAGTTGACAGAAATGAATGAGTGCGGAAGGATTTGTCTACATTCACCTTAGCCAATAAAAAAGTGCCCTGCGTCAGACTCACCTTCGACGACATTTCCTCCGCCTCCACCACCTTCGACCTCTTCACTGGGAGTGCCTAGTACAAACGACGAGCAAAATATGACGAAAAGATGGAGATAACAACACAAAGCCAAGCAGACTTCCAAACTCAAACCGACGCGTTTTGAACCTGATTTACTTCCAAGACGCCTCGTAAAAGTGCCGGAGCGTACTACTGACGGCATCATCACTGGGGGACCATAATCCAACAAGCAAACATAGGAGTGAACGAACTGCGGTGACACATTGTTGCTCAATTCTACGTCATTCAAATTGAACGTACGGCAGAGAGAATAGTTTTTTTTTTAAATCAAAAGCAGTCCTAAGGGTGTCGTGTTTATGGAACCTTGATTTACACTAATGACAGTTAATTGGCTATAAATGCACTACTATGAGCGCTCTTACTTAACTCAGTGATAACGTGTGAGGTGTTTGCTGTAATTATGGAAAGACAAACACGAAATACAAGTACAAGACCATTTGGATCCGACCACAACTATTCAGATGTTCTGTTAATAAAGGGAAATAAATTTGACTTTATTAATTACATGGATCTAAGTTAGTGGCGTCACTGTAATGGAGTCATTAGTGTACTAAAGAGAAAAAAATAACTGCATTCCTGCCTTTGTGGTAAATTCCGCTGGCGGAATCTTGGAAAAATACCCCGTAAGTGGATGCAAATTTATACGAATCGGGATCCTTGCACTGCACCGATACAGTTTACAGGCAGTTCCTAAATTTCTTCAAAATTCGGCCCCAACAAACGTAGAGTAGGCACAAACAACGTAAAATCCGAATAAAAGTTACGATTGAAATGAAGAAATTTTTGGTGGCGTCGTAGAAATCTTATTTTGAAAAAGCAAGAACTTCCTTTTCACACTTTACTTGATGAACCAATATAAAATACATATTAAGAGGACACAAGACGTTAGGGTGTCGTGTTGACACAGGTGGTTTAAGACATGTTGGTAAGTAAGTGGGCCGAATGCAAAAAAATTGCAAGGAATACGGTTACTAAGCTAAGCTACAAAAAGACTAAATAAATGCATGCAAATTATTTTCGTCTGTTGAAAACAGAGGCGGCTTCCTTTGTTTCTAAGAGGGTAACAGGGCGCTCGATTATTGCTGAAATGGCCTCAAACCACTCATCGCGTTCTTCCAAAGAGGTGGAACAAAATACAAAAGAACGATCCGGTGTTCCGATCGTGATCGGGAATTCCGTTGGTGTCTTCTTCCACGTATCAGGGGCTTTGGCTTCGACCCAGAATCCATCGTCAGATGATCCGATAAATAGTTCGCCCTTGGCGAAGGCAGACTGTGGGGCAATCGTGTAAAGGAGCCACCGTTTGGCTAAAATCACCCACCGTTTCCTGAAGGGATAATTGGTGCCGGGCCCACCCTTCATTAGCCACCCGGCCTTCTGAAGATCAAAAGTCAGGTGTGAGACTATTTCATCCACTGAGACATTCTGACCAGTCCCGGAAAGGTGAAGCCGAAGGCGCTGGTACTTGCACAGCCGTAAGGTGTTATACCAATTGAGAATCTCTCGACTGTCTTCGCTTCGAACGAAGATGTGTCTTGTTGAATGATCCTGGACGAATTGGATTAATGCGGTGTGAGGAGGAACGCCAAAGGCTTGTGAATCGACAAACGTCATGTTGCAGCGTTCTAAATCAATGCACTCCTTGGGCTCAGTATCGGTAAGCTTTACAAAATACTTTAGTGTGTTGGTAGTCGAATTTATCTCAAACAAACGGGGAACAAACTCGGACGCATCGCGGAGTTTTTTAAGCAGTTGACCACTTTTCGCTGTGTTGAAGAATCCAACTTGCAAACCGGAAGCAGCAGCGCCTTTGCAAAAGGCCCGTGAAATGTATTTGTGATGGATAAACACTTCGCGCAAGAAGGATGGACAAGTCGGTCCAGGCCATGGACGTCGATAGAAAACAGGAAGTTCGGCCTCAAATTCTTCGTTAACTTGTTGATTTCCTTTACCTGGAACAATCAGAGTCTTCATCTCGGCCTCGCTTGCAGACTGAAGGGAGGCTAGAGAGCGCCAGCCACCGCCAAGTTTCACGTGGGCCTCTAACGAAGTTAGCGTTGGGAAATATTAAAATAACCTACCTGTACACTCTTTGCAGACGAACACGGACCAGTCTGTGGCGAGACCAAAAATACGTGTAGACTCACAATCCGCGCAAACGTCATTCTTATTCTCCTTCAGTATCTCGTCTAGTGACATCGCTAAAACGAGGGGCATATGACACTTAAACATACAAATAGAATACTGTCATGTGAACTATAGTTAAGTCACCTAGATAAGTAATAATCACGGGCTAATAACGTAGGCAAAATAAGCATGAGTGCATAAACTTCTTCCCCTACCAAGTCTATAAAACGACAGTGCAATCTGCATCATGCAAGGAGTATTCAAAAATATTCAGACCACATTTTAATCCAATTCACAAAGTAGTGCCAGTCTGAGGGTGACACAAATCCCGTTATAATATCGCAGCTAATAGATGTAATAAGCCAAATCGGTGACTAGATTCTTTATTAAACCGTATGACTTGCCAAATTTACAAACGCATTTCGACTATTCTAAAATTACATAATAAACGGGGATGAAAATGTAAGTGAATTAGGTCCTACAAGATCGTTACGTAGTACAGGTTTATAGCAGGTTCCAGAAAACCACTTTTGGAACCCACGTACAAAGAGCAGTGCGAGAAGAACAAATTTTTCCTCTTCGGGCTGAAAAACTGATGTACAATATCTGAAGTAAACAAAGTAGAAGCAAAGACAAAGACAGAATATTCTAAATGCAAACATTATTAGGTACAACTTGGGAACGAGAGTTGATATTTAGTAAGAAAATTAGACTTGCTAACAGCAGTTTATTATTTCGGGCATACATGAGGTTATGAAACAAAAAATGGAAACACTTTTGTCTTGGATATTCGCGCGGTGTACAAAGCGTTTTACGTAATGGATTTTCCGGAATCTTTCCTCAAGCAACAAAGCTAACTAATAAAAAATGATTAAGCCATGTTCGAATGAAGATCACCAAAAAGTATCAAATCCAAACGTCACTGATCTAATTTAAATAAAAAGTGGAAGGGAACAATTAAGTACATTGACGGCAGTTCCACGTTAATCTCAAACCAGTAGCTTTTAACTTACAGACCGAGATTTAGACATATATAAGCAGTCACAATACAAACCAAAATAATAACTTGACAATACGTTAATCTATGGTGAAAAAATACAACAGAATTCACACAAACCCTCACTCCACAACAGCGCCAACTAACGTACCATACGTAAAATTCGAACACGCGCAGAACGACCTTCGAAAAGGCCATCAGCTCCGGAACTCATGATCAAATAAATGCTGTCAGATGCGCGAAAAATTGATTTCGATCTATTACTTCACCTAAATAGGGCCATTTAATTAAGGTAAGAGAATTTGGTGGGTGATCATATTATTCGTAGAGACTCTGTAATGCAACTTTTGGTAAATCCCTACAATGGAACACGTCACCGCTTTTGGGTAAATTACTGTAGGACTTGGAGTAAAGAAAGAGAAACTTTGTGATAGCATCTGTATACCTTTGCAAAAATTTGTCGCTGAGGTAGATAGACTACCGATTGTCTCTAGCGCTATTACGACATCAGCCAAAATGAAGTAGAATCATTAGAAGTATTAGGTTTGCCTAAGCCTTGCCATTTTGCAATCCAGCTATATTTTTTTCAAATATAAAATCATTGACACTAATCCTACAAAGTTAAGGTCTTTATAACTTAGGTCATGCTGCCGAGTGCATTCTGATATGCAATAAGGAATGCAATATAGAAATGGCGGCAAATTAACTGCAACAACTATCTCCTACGCATAGTTCCTAGAAGTTTTTCACTGCTCTTAACTTCACCAGAAAACGGCAAATTTACTTTTCTTTATCAATTGCTGATTTGAAGTAAACGTATGTTTAGGCAAAATAAATATTGAAGCCTGTCAAAAAGCCTGTTTCTGTGATATCCTAGTACCTAAAGATTAATTGTAAAATTAAGGTTTTTGTTCAATTTTTAAAGCAAGCATTATTTAAGTTACAATTTGAAAATAAATTATTAAGCATGGTTTGCTAAATTATGTCCATGTTTCGCTGTTAAAACGATCAACCTTAATACAGAAAATCGCTTTGATGCTGAAATATTTTGTTTATCATACTTTTTTTTAAGTTCTGAAATAAACGTTTGTGTCCATGTCCTCTCTGGTCTTCTTCATCCTCGCGGATAGCAGGATAGCGTGGTCTGGTCAAGTCCAGCTCGGTCCCTTCAACGTGGTTTGAGAAAACATGCTGAAAAACACAACAATTTATGATTCCGACGAGACCACACGCTGGGGCCTACGAGATATCTTAGCTAACATTCAAGTTGAAGTGGGAAAAACAGAACTAATTATATCTAACACAAAGGCAAATTTGATCACGCCTCGGTCTAAGTTAGCTAAAAATAAATAAATCAGCTACATGAATGCAATATATTCGATTAAGAAAAAGAGACGGAAGAATTTTCAATTGGTAGGTCTGCGCTATTTTCCTTTGTGTGCACACAATTACATCGGCATATGAACGTCAAAGGTATGTTAACTAACTGCATTCTTGGCAAGCCTACTTTTTAAAATTGTGATAAATCAAATTTCGGCTAATTTGGGGTCAAAAAATGAGCTGAAACAAGGACTCGCTTCGATTGCAGCATGTATCGTGGTTCCAATAAAACCATAATCTGCACAACCGAAGACATGAGGCATCAGCAAAACAAATTTAGATTATTTTTTTAAAAACTAATATATGCATTACTATGAGCATGTCATTAAAACTTCAGACAAACATTTACGTGGGGCTGTAACTCAGTTTGCTACAATTACTACATATTTATTCATACATTCCAAACACTGATACACGCCGAAGACAAGTATAAATAGTTGAACCTCGGAAAAAATTCGCTACCTTTTGTGATGTTGTTGCGCATAACGGCGACCCATAAGCTGTAAATTGCCCAAATGCAAAAACGATGTTGGACGTGCTCAAAATAAGTCAACAAACCCCACATTTGATGTTCCCTAAAATGGTTATTTTTAAGAAAAAATGGCAGGTTATTCAAGCAGTCATTCCTGATGACTTAAATATTAAATTAGTTCTCGAGATCATAAATCATCGGCCTCAAGTGATGTTTTCATTTTTGTCGTTAAATTAGAGTTGCATGCTAAATATCTGGAAAATTTCCCTGCTTTAGAGATACTTCGGACTACAATTCTAGGTTTGCAGGAGGAATACATGCGATCTAAAAGTATATTTAATGTATTGATAAATTTCGTTTAATTCTTGCCTTATTTTGTAGGTCAACGTAGCGACTTTTGCATTATGTTCCTGTGTTCGATTGGTCGATTATTTGTTATACCGCCTGCAGTGCTGCTCGCCGTAGTCACGCCCCTTTTTTTGCAATGTCAAAAATGCCATCGGAATCTGGGTTTTCCGGAAACGACTTGACAACCGCTTCGAAGCGTATCATTTCTGTAAGATTAAGTTTATGATGTAAAGGCTTTGTTTTAGACTCTTGTTCCAAGCGTCGCCAATGCTGTTAAGATTTCCCATGAGTTTCCTACTGCTTCTACACCCGCCTTTACATACTACAATGACTTTCCCCAATACAAAGCCGTAATGAATGGAAATGCTAACAAGATTCTCTCACTGTATGCGTTTTTCAATCCCTATTTTCTGTAGAATACAGCAAATTATCGATGAAATTCATGGTGAGGCGAACGTTTTAGATGTGCGCCATCCAAAATCATTGGAAGAACAATTTAGTACAATCGTTGATGTCAACGACCGTGTCATTGACCGCATTGTAGGCTCTTTATATTACTCTATGTTGTAGTCTTCTGATTTAGACCGAGAAGAATTTCCCGATAAAGCAAATAACAATAGTGCTCGAAACCTAGTTATTGCCGACGAAAGCGGCAAAATGTCCCCAGCGCTAATTCATAAGGTGAAATATTACTTACAAAGCTCAGTTTTGTAGAAAAGCAAAATGATGGACTCATCTCTTCAGAAAAACCGTGAATTTAATACTCTGAGTCCCAATTCAGTGAAACTTCTGGCTTCAAAGAATATTTCTCGGCCCCAAATTCTTTTTACGGTTGCACCGGATAATAGCAATGCACCGTTTTTACCTATTTTGAAGACAAAGCCAAACGCCATTGTTCGTCTTGAAGGTATATCCCTCCTGATTTAGCACCCTTTCCCGCATTTAAGCAATTGTTCACTCTATCAAAATTTGTCGTGATAGTTCAAGCCTATCGTCTTGCACCAATGTTTTTTATGGGAAACTATACTATTCTTATATGTCTTGTATAGACTGTGATTTAACTGCTGACCCTGAGACTGGTGATTACACTCATCCATATTTGAAAGAATTGGAGGAATTCGGCAAGTGTTTGGAACTTTATGTGCATGTTCCCGCGGCATCGAATCCGGTACCCCTACCGCTAGAAGAAACACCACTAATATTTGTTGATTCCACTGTCACACTTGAAAGTATGTTAATGGAATTGAGCTCTGAACAAGAGATCGCTGTCGATTTAGAGGTAATTCTACCTAACTTATGCATGTGCTAGTAGCTTAGTTTTGATTTCTCGAGTGTTTGTTCTTTTAGCATCATAGCTACCGTACCTTCCTTGGAATCACATGTCTAATTCAACTTTCGTCGCGCACCAAGGATTACATCGTGGATGCGATTGCGTTGCGTGATCATCTTGGAAACTTTAACAAATTGTTCACAGACCCTAAAATTGTCAAGGTATACGGTGAAGCGTTATTTGTTACCATCTGTTTTATCGTGATGATGCTTGCAAATTCTACAAATCCTAAAGGTGTTACACGGGTCTGATATGGATCTAATGTGGCTTCAACGGGACTTCGGTGTGTACATCGTCAACCTTTTTGATACTGGTCAGGCAGCCCGAGCACTTCAGCTTCCTCGGTTCTCCCTAAGTTACCTGCTTCAGCATTTTGCCGGCGTCTACACTAACAAAGCTTATCAGTTGGCTGACTGGAGAATACGGTAGGCTAATTTGTCGTGAAGCTTCGTTATGGTGTTATCGATTAATTGTACCTAGTTTCTTTCGTGTAGAGTTCGTTTTATTCCTGAATTCCATGCTAATTGTAGCAGCCAATAGAAAAGTTTTGGGTTTCTTTGCGTGAACTTATTAACTTCAGGTGTCTTGTCGCAATCATTGCCCGAAATTCTGGAAATATTTTAAGATCAAATTTATGTCTTATCTAGCTCATGCTGATACTCACACTTATGCGTCGGTTAGCCAATGCATGATTTTGCTAAATAGAGGCAAATCTGATAGGATTGTCATAAGGTTAATTACAGGTTTCTATTCTCAGACCTCTTCCTGAAGAGCTGGTTACGTATGCACGCACCGATACGCATTACTTGCTTTATATCGCGGAACAGCTTCGGAACCATTTGGCTGATAGAGGTCTTTTGAGCTCAGTTCTCGAACGCAGTCGAGAACTCTGTCTGAGGGTAAGAATTGCCTTTTGTTCACGCAAATTGGGGTCATTTATGTCTGATTATTAACTGGTATTTTGCTCTGTAGATTTATAAGAAGCCAACATTTGACCCATTGGGCTACCTGTCAATGCCCAACATGCTCGGTGGTGTTAGTTTAAACAAACGGCAACTGTACGCTCTGAAACATCTTTGTATCTTGCGAGACTCCATCGCGCGAAGAGAGGATGAAAGTTTGAAGTAAGTCTTGGGTGTTTTTCAAGCCTGGTGCAGATGGTCTTTCCTTGCAACTTACACCCGCAGCGTATTGTTCGGCCATTAAGTTTGGAAGAAGTGATAAAATGGCTTTTTTGTGTATGCAATCAGACTGTAAGTGTCACATGGTAAAGCCATTTGGACGTCCGTAAGCGGTAAAAAGAAATCACCATTTTCGTCTACCATCTGGCGCACCTTTCAAGTCTTTATCTCCCTATTCGTACTAATGTTTTTGATTCGCCATTAATTCCTGTTGTAAATGTGATTAACTGAAATACCCTGCTGGGTATCTTATTATGTCACGCTTTGCAGCTTGAACGTGAAATTATCCCCTATTGCTCTAGTTCATACGTATCGGCTCCTGAAAGGTGCATAAGGGACGTTAGTGATCTGAACAACCTTCGCAAAGTTCTCTGAGCTCGCTGGGTTGTTAAAGAAAGCACTGTCAACGAATAGTTCTGTGTGATTCTCGTGCATAATTACCAAATAAGCCTCATCCGCTACGTTGCTTGCCATTCAGCAACGAAGATACCGAAGGGAAAGGTCTCTTACCCCACTTCCCTTGCTTTTAGCTACGTCCTTCCAAATCACATGCTTCGTCTTATTGCGGAAGAACTTCCCAGGTATGCTTTGTCGATGATTATTGTGCCTATGAATGCGGTGGCTTATTCTACCTGTATTGAAACCTTTTATTTGATAGAGAAACGACAGGGATATTCGCCTGCTGCAGTCCCATACCGCCTCTGGTGCGCAAGTACGTTTTTGACATTCACAAGATAGTCCTCGATGCTCGCAACAATAAACTCAATGAGCTGGTGAGCCTTACTTAGTTGTTACTTTTGCACACCCTCTTTGCTGGAAACTTGTCACTGTGTTGTCATCATTCAGGTGATCGACGATTCCGCCGCCCAATTCAAGTCGGACAGGGCTGAGCAGCGAACAGAACGCAGCAGTGTTCTGGTGCCTGGAATGCTTCGATGTCCACCTCATGACTTTTCGAACAAGACCAGCTTTCGATTACGCAACATTTCACAGGCACAAGGCAAGTTATTTTGTATTTTTCGGTTAAAAATTACTGTCTAAATCACGAGGAAGAATTTTTGCTTCGTATTTGCGGTTGTAATAATGGGCAAATTGTGGGCACAAGGACCTCAACTCGACACAAACGAATCATCTGTCCTTCTTTGTTGAAATGAGCATCGTTCATGAATGAATAGTGTAAAACACCTCATCTCCCGCCTATTCTTGATGTCGGCGGATCTCGTAGGTCTCCTGATGTCACCTGTCAAATCCAGTTCCTTAACACCAGCTTAATTATAGCCTTTGCTATTGGTTGCGCTCTAAAACCTAAATTACTCGATTTCACGTTGTTGTTTTCTCAAATTACCGGCCTGTGTCTTCCCTTTAGGTGTTTCCAAAGAACCATCGTGGAACAAGTCGTCTTCACTGGGCAAAAGCTTTTCGCGGGTCAGTTGAACTCAGTTGGATTTCATAACCTGAATGCCATTTCGCTCACCGAAACCCTTTTCTTCTTGTAGTGTGTCAGTTCTCTGAAAAATCCACGACGTGTGTTTGTTGACTCGAATCGTGGGATGCTTAAAAAGGTAACGTGTAGTGCCCAATTGTGTAAAATAATGCATCAACTTGAGTCTTTATCTGCAGAGCCTGTTTGCACCTTGCGTCAGCATTTCTTTTACTTTGATTGCTTGCATTCAGGCGCATGCTAGTGAACCAGGCGGTTTCGTCTCACGAGATGATTTCTGGGTCAATTACGAATAAGCATCACCCTCCTACTTTTCTCACAGCGCTATAATATTCAAAATACTACGCTTTACTTGGTATTTGGCAGTAGTGGTGTTGATGCTCCTTCGGAACTCGTAAAGCATCTTTAGTTTGGCCGTCGACTGTCATTGCTGACCACTCATTCAATTAGTTATTTTCGCTTGCGGGTTGCCTTTGTAGGTTCTGGACATGCTCCAGCAGGTGCCGCTCTCCGATCCCAAATTGGACGAAGAAGTTACCAGTCTGGCTCCACAAGACCCTGCTGCGACCAATGAAGATCCACTTTACAAGCCACCATCTTCTGAATCAACCTCAGATTCTTCTGGCAAGGGACCGAGTAAACTCACCCTAGGTGGGTAGTTTTGTTTTTTATTCCAGAACCGAAAATGCTCTTGCGATTTGTCGTCTTCGTAAACCCACATCACGGCCCTTGTAGAGGAGGTGATACAGGTGGAGGAGCTGGGTGCGACATTCCGCCCCGGTCGTGGTAGGTCGGCTCAGTCTCGTGCCTTCGCCAATCTCAAGCGGCAGCAGCAACAGAGGCGAACTAAGCAGCAGCCCAGTACATGGGACAACGAGAAGCGGCCGCGTTCCGGTAACCCCCATCAAGACCGACTTCCGCCCAAGCGACACAGCAACGGAGGTGCAGACGGGGAAGGGGAAGAGGATGAGGACGGGGAGGGGAAGGAAGAGGAGAAGTGCGATGTAGACACGGAAGTCGTCATACTCCGTGATCAAAAAGTAGGTCACGATCTACCATGCGTCTCACACTACGTGAATTGCCTTGGCGTCTTAATGTCCGTTCATGATTTCCACAGAGAAAACAAACTCCTCCTTTCTGCGGTAATTTTTATCACTGAGTCTTAGAAATCTCCATTTTCTTCTGCGTATTCAAGGCCGCACATAACGTCTCAATGCCCGCCAATTAAATCCCGCGAAACAGCTAAATCGAATCATTCCCTCCAACTCCATATGTCCGAATGTTAAGTGAAATTTTCATGGCAGTAATTAAGACGTCTCTTGTTTAATCCAGTTTCCATTCACATACTAACCCACTGCACTAAGTGGGCTTGCAGTTTTTGATTTCTTTTTGACCTATTTCGGCACACAAGATATCCATGAATTTATATTCTAGATGGCATTTTTTTGCCTTTAGCTGGCGAGGTCGTCTAAGGGTGCAAAGCAGACCAGCAGACAGCCGCCGCCCGTCACCCAGACGGAAAATTTCGCCAACGTCTCCCGTTCGCCCTTAGGTAGCGCTTTTTATGTGACCTCATTTCTAAGCAATCCGTACTCCGTATTTAATGAACCAGTCATGGCTGTGCAGTGCTGCTCACTCGTAAACTTTTTGCTAACTTTCGCTTTCTTTCGGGAAAACTTGCTGCCGTTTCAGCTTTGCTTTGTTCAAAAAGAAAAGACGTCGGATAATTGTTTTGTTTTGCGAAGCCAAACCTCGGCAGTAGTTGTGACACAGAACAGTGCGGAAGCTGTGAATTTTAGACCGGGTGCAGTACTTGAGCCCTTCAAGAGCTGATTTAACAAACTTCTGTTTGCAGCAAATTAACCCATTCTACTTGAGTTGACGCAGGACTTTCTGTAGCGCTTTGGTGCTATGACTAAAGTCGTTCCAATTTTGGCAGGCCAAAGCCCCGAGGCGCAGGTCCCTCCTCAAAGCAGGCAAACACCAACAGCCCTCACTGGGCCTCAGTCTCCTGCCTCGACGGGTCGTCGAAGAAATCGAGGCCGCGGCGGGCGCCAGGGAGGACGCAACGCGGTCTTGCGGAAGTCCCTCCCTTCCTTGTCATCGGGTGGCGGTGCCAACGCCACTCCCCTGAAGCCCCTGGTAGGCATATGATGCTTGATCTCCACGGAACAACGTCCACAATTCTCTAGAGAAAAATCTTTCTCTCTTGGCACCTAACTGTTCTCTCGTTTACCATTGCCACAGCTCCAAGGCCGGGTTTTCACTTAACTTCGTCACTCAGTCATCGATCAGTGAACATGCCCCAACACACTTAATGTGTGTGTGTGTGTGTGTAAGGGAACTTGGTCTGTTACGCAAGACACGTGTGAGATGATTAGGTCTTCTTATGGAAAATATGCTGGTGATGATGAGTACTCAGATGTAGTTCGCTTCTTAGCATGATATTTCTAGAAGTAGACATTGATACTTTAACACTTAGCTGCGACAACCTCTTGGCCATTGCCAGAACTTCCTTTCTCTGTGCCACACTTTTTGCACATTTACAAAACCCTCTGTGTCCTGGTTAAATTTTAGCCTTATTTTAAACAGCCTTCTGTTGAGTACGAGGCAGAATTTTCACTTGGACATTTTTCAACTGCTAGCCTCTTCCACCAACACCACCACCACCCCTCTTGCTATTCACGGTGTTCGTCCGCTTCGCTTGCCCGTGTGCACGTTGTTCGTTCGACTAATTGTCAGGACTGACAGGGGGCAGGTGGCAGGGTGTCTTGTCTCAGCGCTGCAGCGTGTAGCTCCACAGTCAGGTCGTTAGCCTGCCTTCTTCTAAGCAAGGTGACCACTCAACACACACACGCACGCACACTTACCTGAATAACTGGAGGAGCTCTTTAAGTTGCTAAAATTGTTGAAATAAACAGAAAGTGGTGCAATGCAAGCCACTTTAATTAACATTTTAATTGGGGTAGTATGTCCTTTGTCGCAAATCCAGCCACTTCGTGCGACCGCCTTAGTTTTCATCTTCTCTTGACATCGGATCACTAAGTTGATTAGTTATTGAAATCGAACACCTGGAACATATGTAAATGCGATGTGCTTCAGCCGAAAGCTTACTATTTCAAAGTAGTTCAACTGTAGCAAAGCTTTCAGCCATCAAAGTCGGCCACGGCGCTATGCAATGTGGGTTTGTCTGACCTGTTAACTTGAAAAAACGATTAAAAACATTTGGGTTTTCTGTGATTTGAGCAACAGGTGATATAACCTCTTCAACCATCCTACACATTGACGTCCTGCAGTGCATACTTTCACGTAGCTACCTATTAAAAGATTACATCTGACTGTAGCTATGATGCAATATTAGTTGTGACGTTGGTACTAAATACGCATTAATTTATCCTGTAGGTCTACTAATGTTCCCTTTTCAACTATTTTAGAAGAAACGCGGCACCTGAACAATGGTCGCGCTTTCTCAGACAATGCCGATCACTTTGTTTATACGGCATTAAAGACTTTTCAATTTATTTTGGTTCAACCTCTTATTTTCCTACCATCGGATGTGGCTTGTAAAAATGAATAATAAAGCTGAGGAAGCACGAATCCGTCTCCTTCCCTAACTGTACACCAGCATCTTCATAACGTTGTTGGACCTAAGGCTTCAAATGAATTGAGATGAAGCATTTAGTTTTCGGAACTGGTAAATAGCGTCTTTGGTAATGGTAGAATTGGGAAAAAATAGGGAGAACTTGGGGAAGAAAGCTTATTAATTGAACAATTATTCTCCATCAGGGCACTCATCCATGTCTTCAATTGGTAGCTATTCTTCCGATGACTAAATAACACCCGTTTATAACTAAATTTGGAATTTCCGGTGTTTGGTATCCTAAAGATTGGGCTACAAAGTAGGGGTCGTAAAATGGGTGTTTCGGGTACCTGTGATAATTTGTCAACATCACGATGTTAACAGCTACATCTTTCCTGGTCATCGTGCTGAAGTAGGTGCTCATACTTGTGCTACACGTTACAACTTGCTTGAGATGTTTCGTGCTGATTTTAACTGGAAAAATATGACGGCCCAGGAATTCACTTCTCTGCTTGCTAGTCTGAAGGGGCCCTCACCTTCTGATGAAGCCTTCAACAAACGACAGCAGGAACTGTCTTGTCAACTTGAAGCTGTAGCATTTGTTGGAGCACATCCCGCACCGACGTTGCTATTTCCTGTCTCAAGTGTTTGGAGGGGGTCACTGATCGTCATTGTTACAGGTCTTCACTTGTAACCATGGCAACTTCGTCACGAATTTGAACGAAAACTCGATCTACTTTAACCACATTCCCGTAGCCTGAAAACAGTCCGCGTCTGCTATTATCAACAAGTTCCAAGCATGCTAACGTGTTTCTGTTAAACTATGGATAATTGACGATGAAACAGAAGAAGAATTTCTAGAAATCGGAGTCACTTAGGCTCCATGGAAATAGGTACTTTTACTGGCTGCCGTTTCTAGTCGTCGTTGCCCTTGTCGTATGCAACGTGAACAGTGCAAGACCTGATGATTAGCACGTGGCTCGAGCACATTAATTATCCGCCTTAGTGGCAACCAGCAGCCAAGGTGGACGATTCCAAGGCCACCAAAGCAAACTGAAATCCAGGCGTTGACTGCATCCACGGTGTCAAAGTGCCGTACTTGGTGTGAACACTTGTTAAAACCGAGTGCTCTGGTCATATCAATGACTTTGTTGGACATCCCAAATAAGTCCAGCCTTACTTATTTGGCTCGAGATTTCGGCCGACGCGGTCACTGTCATCTGCTGCCAACTCTAAGTATTTGGCCGACATCTAAGCCAACAGTTCTGGCCAAAAGTCGGGTCCGTGGGATGTCTCGCCGTCTTGTAAGGCCATCGATGAGACGGGCCAAGATTTTGGTCATTGATATCTGACACGCAGGTTCTAATTATCTATCAAAATCATGTCAAAACCAGACAAGAGCTTTCAACTGTTCTGTCACAATTGAATACCTAAGACTGCTTATGGTCTGTATTTTTCAAGTGTTAACCCTTTTAAATTTGTACGACTGTGTTACTTAACTCAGGCTACCACAGTTCTCTCGTCCAGCATGTTTTTTTGGTTTCAATGTAATTTAAAAACGATCGGTAATTAAAAAGTCCACCAAAAGATTTCAGGAGGTTCCTGCAAGAATTCTAAGCCTGTGGCATTTTCATCCGCAGTCGCTCATCTTAATACCTTTACCAACGTGTGTTTACAAGCAATCAACGTTGTAGCATTAAGCTTAAGGAAAATGGGGGTCGGAATCTGGGTTAAAGGAAAATGGGCAAAAGGAATTTGTCGGCAGATTAAATAATTTTCATTCTCGTAGTCAGACTTACATCGTATTTCAATAAAGTATTATTTTTTTCAATCCAAGCATTCGGACGCCCAATTAGTCAACTGGGCCAATGGAAATAAGAAATTGATTTCCACGTATTATCGAATAGTTGACTAAATTTAAGAGAAAAAGGTTACGTCGTGGGCACCCTGGTGCAAACCCCGCCATCCCGTAGTGGCTGCCTATGTCATGTGTTGACTTAACAATCACTCGCTATTACTTAAGCGAGGCGGCTGCCTGGCCGTTTCTACCTTTGCACATTTTCATTGGATACTGTGGATGAAAAGCATGTACCCCTTAAAGGGGAATAACGCATGTAAATAACGTATGCACAAGCCATAATGAATATGCAAGCTAAACTCGAAGAACAGCCAACAACAATCCGGTAAGGTGAACTTATATTGCAGTTATCCTAAACACTAGATACCATGACAATAAATAGAGTTAACGGTAAAAGTTAGGCAACAAATACAGTTGCTTACCATTATTGAGGACTTTGAATAATGCTCCAACAAAATCAGTATGGTAGAACGAAGGGTTAGATGGAAATAGCATGACAACCGGTACAACGCACGCTTCAGCAAATGTCTGTGTGCCTCCACATGAGACAGCTTTTAAGCGTATGCATGCCAACGAGGCATTTTATTTTAGACACTTGGTTGCTTAGAGATACTCAGTGCATTTGCAAAGGGCTCGTGTAATGACTGTTTGGAGAGTTAACACTGTCCTTCTGTGAAGCAGGTTGTGCAAATTTTCCCAAGTAATTAGTCCCATTATTGACAGGCATCAAGTGGTTCAAATGGACTTTCAATAATTGCAACTACGTACCTATCCAGTGGGACAGCAGCTAAGCCGTCCTCAGCTGTGCACAGCCAATTAGCCCATCCACAAGGAGGTGGCAGTTGCAGACGTGACGCTGGACACGTGGAGAAGACCAGTGCGGTTGTGGTAATTAGCACAGGAGCTGCCTTTGTGGAACGCGCGCAAATGCAATTTTTGCCCGTTAACTCGGCTGACAAGATGACTTGGGGCTGTGTTTGCAGTCTTGAGCCCATGTGTGCCTGAATGGACTTAAAATTGAGAATCGTGCAACAGAAAAGATCGTTAGCGAATTTTAGAGTTTCAGTTCTGACGGTGCCTATGCAAAGCTAGGTTTATTTGAAATACCAACAAATTATAGATTTGTCAAAAGGGTTAGCATTTGTGTCGTAGTTTGTTCTTTTAAAAATTCTTTTCAGTTGGTTTCAGTGAATGTAGGAACTCCCAACTTTAAAATTTATCTAAATACCAGTTCTGGTAAGTGCTTGGAGCAGAGCTGAAACTCCATCATCGAATTAAACCAGCTCAGTTTCAAGACTTTTAGTGGCTTTTCACATTCCTTTCGATGGCCACTTCTTCAAAACATGGATATTTCACTACAGAAGATGCAAAATTTATTATCAAGGCGGTTTGCGTGGAATAATGGTTTGGGTCACACAACCACCTACCGTTTGGATCATTACCGTAGGGCAACGAGCCATGGTCAAATTCAGTATTGAAAGTTAAAGTCAGTAGATAAAAATTGAAACAAAAATCTACAAAAAAATACAGATTAGTTTCTTTAACAACTTTTGACCATCATTGGGGAATACCACATGGCAGCGTAATCCAAATTCATGTTGTATTATTGATTTTGCTGTTCGCATTTTCATAATTGCAATTCCAAGTACATTGGAATTAGTGAATGTGAACAAAGAAATTGAAATTAGACTACCCTACTGTTAAAGTCCTAAATTGATGGTACGAACACACCGAGATGCTCTACCCATTAAGTCTGACATCTTGAGGGGCATTTTATTGAACCCGTGTCCCACTTCCAGTTGATAACTTTAAAATACACGACAATGGTATAGCGATATCACGTAGAGTATTGATTCCCAATGAAGTCTGATGCCCACATGCAAACTGAAACAGAACTCTATTGTAGGCTATGTATGGCGTTTATAACATCATCCTGGCTTAATCACACAGAGACTAGAGTGGATGAATTCCGAACCTGTCCGGCAAAGTTGTTAATCTTTTACCTATTAACAAGGACCGGACTGGTTAGAAGTTGCATTGACGATAAATAGAGACCAAAACAACTCAGGCGAAATCGCTGAACACCGACTGTCATACTCTGTGGCCTGCCTTGCCTTATATATTTAATTCTCCTCGATAGGTTCGAACAGATCTGCACACAACCCCCTTAAGCAAATTTTCTCCTGAATGTGTGAGTTTCGTGGAAGATTATGGTTTTGGATTCTGCTTCCTGTAATAGATGAAATGTGCAGTCTGCGTGCATAGGTCCCCGTTATGATCGAAGGTTGAATAGGTAATTTGGCTAACTGTAAATGACTCATTCCATTATTCAAAGGCTAAAAAACCCTTCCACTATATTACTGCCTCGCCATTATTTGGACGCGCAAAACACACTTAAGAAGAATGCGTAATAATCCAATGCTTTTCCCGTGCCAAATGTACGCGTTGCACCTCACTTTTTGAGCTTGGAAGTCACCCCCAGGACTCCTGCGTCGCTCGCCCCACTCCACCCCTTTCGTGCGCAGCTGAGAGGGCGACTTGATGCGATTTGCGGACGCTAACGAACGCGTTCGCGCAGTGCGGCGCCAAGCTTCTCGCGATAGCCAATTGCAATTCTCGAACGGGTGTGGATTCGCGCTTTCAGCGCTATCTGAGGCGCAGGAAAGGGACTGCGAGCTGACGGAGGGTTAATTGCTTGAATGCAGTAGAGGACAATGTACATACTCAGGTATGCCCAGCCCATTTTCGTAAATGTCCATTTCTTTAAGACCTTGTTGGCTTCCGATTTCGTAGCCTATTGGCACAGCGTTTTTCCCTGCTACGATTGGTCACGGCCTGAAACCTTGACTGTAGTGTCTTGGCGCAGTCCTATGCCCATTTTTAAGAGTTAGAACTTACTTATCATGGAACGCACTGCAGTATTTAACATATGTACACATTTCGAAAAGATTAAGGACTCAAAATTCCTGTCCAACTTGCTACTGATCTCAAGTTTATGAAGTCGCGAAAAGGAAAGCGTAAAATACTGTGTGTATGTCCCCATTCAGTCCGCGAAGTATAAAAAAGCAGCGGCGACCATTGAATTTGAATTGCCTCACACCTTGTTATCAATCATTTTTGCTAATTTGTCGTAAGCATAAAATTAGTAGAAACTAGATCTCATGGTGGCTGCATTTCTTTGGACCACTACTTCTGTCGCATGCAGTGGTGGAAGACTTGCCAAGACTTACTAGCAGTTGCAGCAAATAAGAATTGTGCTATTTAACACATGAATGCATACATATAATGTGGGTGTAATTGTGGCGTTGGAAATTTGTTTTTGGTTGAAACAAAAGTGGATCAATTTCTCTAAGCAACTTGGAGAAATTTAGAAATCGCTTTTTATGTGAACTATACATATTAACTTTTGGTCTGTTGCATATAAAATTTCAAAATTTCATCGGCAAATTAAAATGGCCCTTCCCTAAAATTACTTTTATTTTTGACGAAAAACAAAAGAACATGGATGGTTGAAAGCAGACTTTAGACTTCCCGCTGTAAAAGAGCGCCCAGGAAGGAAGCAATAACTGTCGATTTGAGAACATGGGAGCTATTATTAGAAGGTGCAGCAATCCTTATGCTAGGGGTTTCATTTGTTCAATCGTAAGGCAACAACTAAAAGGATCCCTTGTCTGCATCTATTCAAACCACAACGATGGATGGCTTTAACATTATGGGATATAATTTCTAACCTCGAATCTCCTGAGCAAAATCAATATGAGAGGACACTAGACATCCAACAAACCAGATTCTCAAAGGATGTGAGATGTCTCAGGGGGAGTTGTCACCACCGCTTTACAATAAACCTCTCAGAAAGACTACAAAATTTTCGAAAAATCCTTCTGAGTGCCAAGGAAAACCTCTCAATGGCGTGGTGAACCCGTTTAACATAAAAATTAAATAATTAATTTCAATTGCTGTCTTCGTTTGTCTCCGATCGCTTGGCACTTTTTAACTAACAAGTAAATGAAGATGATCTATGGTTTTGTCTGCCCTTTTTTACCCTCAAGTTAACACAGTTGGAATCATGAGTTTTATTGTAAAAGGTCGTCAGTGTTCTCTTGCAAAAACTATTCACCGAAGTAAATGTAAGTAAGTTAGAAGCAACAGAACTAAATTACCGAGTAAACCTGAGGGTGTTAATAAACAAAGATTATTACAAAGGTTTTAACACAATTACGGAGCTCCTGATGTTAAAAATGACTTTCCATTAGTTGACATATGTGAGATTTTCGCTCCGAAAATTCAGTACGTGTAGTACGTGGCATTTCTATACTTGAATTTAATTTTCTAAATTGTGTACCTTTGAGTAAGTCGACTAACGTACACTTTAGGCTCGCCATAGAAGCGTTCAACCTTGCAGATAGCGAACTAACTGATGACTGCTGTTCAAATGGCGGGAGGGTAAGTGGTACACCAATTAGATACCCACCTCCTCCGCCTCCTCTCTCGGTGGATCCCATAATATTTCAGTTCGGCCGAAAACGATCCAGCGACACCACGGCGGACAATGAGCACCTCTTCAGCGAAAAGAAACTCTGTTTTGACACCTCACTCGACAGCCCATCTTCCCTTCTGCACCGTGTTCTTTCCGGCAACAAAGACTCGATGATGACTACGAGGGCAAGTCGCCTGCGTTCCTTGCCCGATATGTTTAAGACAGTGCCTCGGGTATCCGCGTGCAGGCAGACCGCCGTTAGAAGACGAGTCCCTCTCAATGGAAGCTTCCATAACGAGCATCGCTCCAGACCGGTGGAAGATTTTTCGATGTCGTCGCTTACCTATCAATGGCTTGTAACTGCATTTTGGGGTCAAATGTTATCAACGCAAATTTGGGCTCCACCTAAGGATGAACCATTGGATCTTTCCTGCAAACCCTCGAAATCACCTTTCGCTGCTACTAATATTTTTAGTAGTATGCGTCAATTAGCTGAACCCTTTGACTTTTCAACTTCTGGTTTTGATCCAGCCACACGAAGACACAATTCCTCCTACCATTGCTCCAGACATACTGCAGAACCGCTAACTCGGCATTCCAATAATGAAACTCCAGATTTACCTCCAAAGTTGGAGGTCTTGGCGAACAGTGCAAAGCTCTTCAACAACATGAAGTTGATTCATCCTGGCCCTCTGAACCAATACTGACTCATTAACCCCCTTCCACCGACACAAGTAAAGAAGCGGTAGGTTCCTAGGTAAATTTCGCAAAACAATGTTACCGCTAACAGACTTGGCGTTATCATGAGACTTGTATTTTTTGGCATGGCGTTTGTCAGGTGCTTCAGTTCATGGAATCGTGATTTTCTGCCTAAACTGCTACTTTCCACTGGTTGCCCTGTCAAGCTGTTTATTTTTGCTAGTACGGCTTATAGAAAATCACTAGCGCTTCCTCTGAGTTAACTCACAGAAAAAAACATAGGAACATAGAGCACGACAAATCGAGAAATCGGCCGCGTTTTTTGAACCTTTTCGACATTATATGAAGCCTTCAGCAGTTGAAAAAAAAACCTTCTGAAACTCTAACGGCAAAACCTCAAATGGGTCAAGCTTTAGCATTGGATAGCTCAGCTCCAGATGCAGAGGCAGAAATTGATGTCAAATCCCGAAGACCCCACAAAACTACCCAAAAACGAAATAAAATTTCGTCTTTCAGAGCTGGTACAGAGCTGAGTAAATTTACCAAACAAAATCGAATTTTCCAATGAAATCATTCATGTTACTGACCCTTGATAATAAACCATCAAAAAAGGATATATTCTTATTAACACGAAAATGGCTTCTAAAATTATCTCATTAGCCTCACTTCGCAGGATTTTTAAAGTGGTTCGGAGGACCTCTACACCGTATTCCCGATTACATAAAGTGTTTCAGTAGTTATAATGAATGATTATGAAGAGTAAAACACTTAAAGATGATGAGAATGAAAATTTTTAACTATGCAAACATTTTTTTCCGTTTATTTATTTTTCAAGTTTACATGCATGTACTTGCTTTTAAAAATGTTGTGACAAACGGTTAAACTCCTTTTCTAAGATACTTTTATGTTTTGTGCACGTTTAGGTTGCCGAGGTACCTAGTACCTTTTTCAGTGGACTATTCTAGTTTACTCATTCGTTGTGGAACAAAAACCCAAAACCCACGGTGCTAATTGGCCTATGCGTATACTTGATTTGTGGTTACGAAGTAAACTCGTGTTTTATTCCTGTCTAGGTTAAACCCCAGCAACAACTCAGAAATCTAGCGGTCGTGTGATTGCAACTTCCATGCATTTCCTAGATTTCCTGTTTCATTATAGCGGAGACAGGGCTTGTAATTTTATACGCTGGAATGCTATTAAATCGTAAAGAAACAGACTTTACTTTTTCCCGAACCTGACTAATGGGTAAGCGGAGGAAGTCTTACTAATGGCACTATCGATTACCCACTTAGAGGGCCCCTTTATTTACCGTGTTTGGCAACAATAATTGTCACTAGGTTAATTGACGGTCTTAGTTCACCAAGTATGACATAACATTGCAATGTGTAACCTCGAGTGATAAATGCTTCGTACAGTAGGTGCGATAGCCCATGTCAAGGCAGGTTAAGCAAAAAAATTCGAGGTTATGAAAAACAGCAATTATATTTTAAAAAGACATTTATTTGTAAATCTATTTGAAAAGGAAAGTGTAGTAATTTTTATAGGTCGTGCATTTCATCAGCCTAGGCCGGCAGTTAGCACTGAGAGGGCGTAAAGTTCTTGTTTCAAGCACGGACTTGTGAAGTATCTCAAAACTCACGGAAACAGTGCCAAATCACTCCCGTTTTTAAAGGATGGGGGCTTGTTAGAAGGTCCGCACATTTGACAATTGCACAGTTACTCAATGAGGTGTCATACACTGCAAATAAAATTAGCTTATTTAAGAAGGCGGAGATGCTTAAAAAATCCTGCCTATCAATGAAAAATCCGCCAGTATGGTGGTGTGATTTACCTGAAAAAGAGTCTAGCCACTTTAATTATTTCTACACTTAATTTAATTTATGACGTGAAAAATAAGAAACCTCAAACATGTGTTTCGCTGGGCCACCTTCGCTTGATATCTGAACGCGATTATGTTATTGTGGATGTTCGAAGCAAGTAGTGTTTTCGCTATTAACAGCACTCATTTGCTATTACATACTGAGATTCTTTGAAGTAAATGCGTTAGGATACAGCAGCATAACGTAAAAATTAGTTTCAAAACACCACGAGGAAAAGGTTTTTGCAAATCCCCTCTAAATGTTTGGTAAACGGGAAATAACCAGGTGGGCTTCAACAATGCAAACTCCTGAATCAACCATCTGAATGTTAGGCTCATGGCTGTTTGTCGCAAATTTTGTGATTTAGTGGTTCAGAATCAAACTATTCACCAGTACACCGTTAGCTCTTAAAAGGAGTGCAATTTACCTCACAACGTGTGGCGGGTGTACAAATGTCTACACCATCAGGCCACCATGCCTTCCTGCTTAAGCGCGGCCAACTTAATTTCAAATGACGTCATGACGACATGTGGCAGGAGACATCCGCTTCCAATGCGTTTTCGCATCCCGGTCTCCATTTCCTCTTATTTTATCTGGCGAACTGGCCTTGCAAGTTGCGCAGCTAATTTCGTGGTACGAGCAATTAGGCAAAGGTTGGACGGTTCTCTTGATTAGGTGATAAGACCCAAAAAAAACCACTTTACACACGCTTTCTTTTGTGGTGGCGGTTAAAAAAATCGAGCGCACCCGCAGCCATCTGTTGCTAAAAAAACTGTACCGTGAGGCAAATATAGGTTATGCGTCATACACCAGGGCTTTTGAATACATGTAATAATGAGGGCATATGACAATCCAATGTGAGGCAGTGAACATCAGAGGTCTAGCAAAACTACACTGGGCTAGGTCGACAGTTTCTTTGTGCGATCTCATCGACCTATATCCTTGCTTCTGACTAGAGTTTTCATTGCGTGGTTTGAGCAAGAAGCCAAATGGCCACGCCACCTTCATTAAAATTTAAGTTTATGCCTCGTCCCCAATGGAGGCTTACGCCGAGGCATTCACGAAGGCCAAGATTTGCAAGTTATCCCTAATCAATAGATTGCAAATGTGCTCCTGGATGTTGGCACATTGGCGTTACTTTCGTTGGCCATAGTTGTGAAAGCAGTCAGGGCTGTTTTGATTCGTGTTTACTCTCCAACAATTTGTGTTCATTGCAGGCACTCGTGGAACTTGTCGTAGTAATAAGTTACGCAATAAATCCTATTCACTTTCAAGAACATTCGAGCACTCTACAGCTGCACTTGGTGAAATGGTCCAGCATCAATATTTTTAAGTTCTTGCCACCTCTGGTGTGATATGCTTTTAATCCTTGCCCTCTTACCGTAATTTGAACTTTAAAATCAAATCAAATTAAATGATCGGCATAGGTTCGAACTCAGCCAAATTTAAAGATTATGCGCCCAAGTTCAGCGCCAGTGTAGGCGGTAACTTTGTTAAAGGAATTTGCCTCATTGGGAATAAGCAGGTAAATAGTGAAAATGTGTGATTAAAACATCTTATAGACATCCAATTTTTGCAGCAGATTCATATTTACGATGTAAGTTTCACCTAATTTAGTTTATAAACTACGTTTATGTTTTATTTTTGCATTATTTTGCTTTAATTAATGAATAATTATGGGAAAAACTCGTGTGAGCGCTTTTAAGGGCTTCAAACCTACAAAATACAAATGTTTAAGCTCTTTTCACGTCTGAGATGCACCGTGCTGAAGACGCAAGTCCAATGGTAATACACGTCAAGGCTGTAGCAGGAAAATGTTGTTTTTAAAATGGTAACTAAATTGTTATTCAAATGTCTAAAAGGTTCTCAGAGTAAGAAGCTAAAAAATGCTTCATTTATTACACTCCCTTTGGAAATACCGACTTTGATGATGAATAAATTGGCGGACATTTGATGAGATTCCGTATTTTTCAACTACTGATTTCTCGATCTCGGATCCCTTAAGCTTGGACCTCATAACATTGGTCAACTGGGATCCTTTACTACAAACATTTAATCACAGACAATCTCAATGAGGTCTAGCATGAAATGTAGCGAAGGAGAGGCTCACAGTAAGGGCCTTTTGTGCAGAGCGTCTCGAGCTGCGATCGTCTTACGTCGAAGCCACCTTTGTCAAACATAGATCACCATTATACAATAACATGTAATCAATCTAATTACAGTACACAGTAAATGAAGCGTGTTTGAGCGTTTAACAAGCGCTGACATTGGTGCTTGATTTACGTACAAACTAAGCTACAATAGTTTGGCTGAAAATCCTCTCGTGTGTTTTATGGTATCCGCCTGTTGCACCCTCGCTGCTAATTTTAAACACCAGTGTGGGTTTTCGCAAAGATTCGCTTTTGCTAACGAGACAGTAAGCCGATAGGGGTGGGGAAAGAGAAGAAGAGGCGAGCAGTCATGAAGTGGCAAAGCAGATGACGAGGAGATAATCGCTACTCGTGTTCACCTCACAGAATAACACGCCATCTGATATCATCAGGCTAGGGAGTCAGCGGAGGGTTATCGCATCTGGTTTTGAGAACACTGTCTTTTGCGGTTTGTTTCTCTGCTGCACCAGCCTTCAGCTCGGCTCCGTTATCTCGCCACCATCTGTGCTTCTGTTGTATCGGGTGCGGTAGCAATTGATTGGATAAACAATGGTCATCAGTGGATGGCCAGACATGGTCATTTAGAGACTGCGTCGCTTAATTTATCATTTATAGGCTAAAACTCTGTATTTTCTAGTTCCAATAAATCAAGACGTTAAGTGCAATGTCAGTTGGCCACTTGAGTGATGCATTTTTTTAAAAAAAAGGAGGATCTAGTCTTAAGTGGCATTTGTGCAACCAATAAAAGAAGTCAAATAGATGTTTGCCTTGCATAAAAAGGCTGCTATCCACATCAGCCGGTCAATAAGGCGGCATGGTCAGAAATTCGTGTTTATAAAAGCCCCTTTTAAAGGTAAAAAATTTGCATGACATGAATTTGGCCCTTTAATGAAATTCAATGATTCTTGTGAAATTCGAAGTCATGTGAATACACAGCTAACCAGCTTTTTACAGTAAGTAATTTTAATGAACAATTTCATAAAACAAAATATTTTAGTTTCGGACCCAGCCATCTTTGATACAGTTACCTCAACTGAGATACTCCGGTATTCGCATGTAAGCCTCTTTGGTTTTATGAAACCTAGAGGAAAATGCACTGTGCTCTTACAAAATTGTAAGTAAACAAGTTAAACTGATAAATGTGCCGAATAAAATTTAGGAAATATAAAGTGTGGCCAGTCACGAAACAGATGCTGAAAAACCTTACATCAACTAAAACTGTTAACAGTTGAATTACTTCTTAGGGTATTCGGGATATGAATTAACACTAAGGTACATAGTTACTACAATTAACCCACTTTTCCTAGGATCCAATCTTTTCAACACTGATACATTCAAATTATCTCTTAAGGGATATTTTAAAATAAACTGAATTTTCATTGATTTGTTGTACCAAAAGAGCAATTTTTTCTTAATCATTCTTTCGTTTGTTGTGTAGTTTTCATTTCATGGCATCTCCGATAGTGAAAAATGATGAAACTAAGCAGTCGGAATTCGCCAATTTCGCAGTCAGAGAGACAATATCTGGGAAATCTCTTAGCATTGGGTCATCATTTAACTGCATACCAAACGCACGAATTAAAGTGAAATTTTGCACGAATCAGTTGATCAGCTACTAGAGAGAGCTCTTTTTCCTGCCTATTAAGGGCACCCAATTAATCCGTCGTATGGTAAACAGCAATGATGACTTATTTTAGTCAACGCATTATATCATACATCACAATTTCCTGAAAAAAACCGTAAGAAAGGTCTACCGTTTTGTAGAATTTCTTAAGGCTTCATTCGAAAAGATAGGCTGAAGACAGGACAAACTAGAAATTACTTATTTCTTATATTATTTATCTGAGCAATTTCAGGTTGAACTAATATGGGTCCTAGGAATGAACACTGTACATATAATAATACTATCCATTTTTTTCCATATTTGCGGGTCCAGTCCAGCCTAACTGCTACCGAAAACAGAGATTAGTAAAACATGTTTCGGCACCCAAATATTATGGGAAACTTTTCATCCAATTTTTAAGGAGCACGACCCAGTTTTTTTTTATAACAAATGCTGTTTATGCACCCTTTCAGCTGTATCCACAAAAATTGATCATCGAAGTGTTCTGTAAAAATTAATAATGTCACCAATGTCTTTTTAAATGGGGTCTGTTAATCACTATATTAACCGAAGTCTTCTAATACGAAATACAAAACATTTGCCTGTATTAAATCATTCAAAACCCCAATTTTTATCAAGCATTTCAAAAAAATTATTGAACTGGAAAAAGAGAAAGGTTAGGATAGGCATTAATTAGTTTTAAGCTACAAACAGGTAACTCACAAAACATAACATGGTTATCAAAAATTAAAAATACAAAATGAAACATTAACCATCTGCTCACATGTATTCTTCATGAAATTGTCATTGATGGTCGCTGGACTGCTACAGACAGGAAAACTTAAATTATTCTTAAAATATAAATTGGCGATCGCAATTAATGCATACTACTTAATAAATCTGTATTTCTATACAATGCTCGCACAAAACTAGGAACAATTCTCGTTCAATCTACATTGTATATTCAAATAGAAATAGTGCATTTTTCATATAATACACGATCTCATTAAAAAATATTTGCATTAATTGCGCTGTAGTTTTGATGATTTTGATTTAAATGAAGCATTGCACCATGAATTTACCCTAAAGTGTTTTTCATGGTTCCCCAAATTAGATGTTGGTGATGATGGCAAATGAGGTCAATCAAATGAACCTACTTTTCAATCGGGCATTAATAAGCCAATCTAGCATTTCCTTGGACGTCAGTTGTCGCTCCTGTAATTTTTGCATTGGTATGCAGTTTGTTGCGTTTTTATAAGCTAGTTACAAACCGCCTTTAATTTTAAGTTTAAATTATAATGTTTTTCTTGCTCAGTGTCACTATGTCTTTTTGTCAAGTAAATTTTCCTGGTGATTTGTACAAATCATGCCATGTTAATTCTTATTTAGCGGTCCTAGAACTGTGTGATACATGAGTATCTTTGATTTTCGCGAATGCTGGAGTTCAAAATTTATTTTTTGAGCTGTTCTACAGGTCAAGTAGTACTTTTCCACGCAGCTATACAATTTCCACGTCGATAATGTTTCAGATATGCCTTGTAGGCTCTTACTTCCCTGGTGATTGTCGGGTTTTTTTACGACTATACTATAAGCATCTAACTACTTGCTTACTAGACCACTTTCATTTTTGACGATATAGACTACTATCTTTAAAAGACTTGGAGGTATTCCTAGTCTTTTGTGTGTGTCGCTTGTTCAGACAGCTGCTGAATACCTGTAAGGCCCACCCCGTTTTGTTCTTTGTCTAACATTTTTTATTGTTTGTATCTACAGTTTTTTGTAGTGTATTGTCTGAACTAACCTAACATTTCATTATATCTGTATCCAGTTTTTACTATTCTAGGATTTGAATGGGCCAACTTCTATCGGCCGTACCCGTCGATAAGTTGGCCGTGGCCATCCCACAACGGTACCAAACGCATTTGGTAGCCTTAATTCCATCTTCTTGGCGCAACAGTAATGAAAACACAGGTTGGTATCAAAGTTTGGAATAATTTTTTAGAGGACTCCCATGAAAAGTATTTTGACTTGGTTGATCTGCCGACCGAGTTGGGCCTTGCTATCTTATCACACTTAAACCCAACAGACCTCTACTTGGCCTCCGGCGTTTGGTGGAACCTAGCCTCAAATGAAGTCCTTTGGCGGGGGTAAGAGTACCAGGTTCAAATAAAGACCCTAACCGGTCGGTAGGAGACATTATTATACAGCCTGTGTCCTCTCGCATTCGTGGTCATTAAACGCCTATTTCATGGGTTGTAGTGGTCGGCATAAACCCGGATGACATTTACTTTGTGGTTCTTTGATTTTTAATTTTAGTGAGAGCTGAAAACCACACACACTGTAGATTGCTTTTGAGCTTGAGTCTTGGTTGCGTTTAGATCTTGTATATATGAATGCCTGAATGCGTTGATCCCAAAAAACTGTGGTTTGGTATTTTTCCCAAAATTTGCAGATTGTGTCGCGCCTATTGGCCATTCTGTTCTGTTTATGACACTTGGCAAGAGACGCCAAATTTCTCCTTCCGCATTCTTTTTCTCCGGCTTGACGAAGCCAGGTTGACATTCAATAGTGATTCTTTCGAGGGGGTTCGTTACCTTCTTGAAAATGGGATACTCGTTGATGATGCTTATCATTTGGCAATGTATCTTCACGTCACACCTGGACTGGATCCTGTGCAGAAGAGACGATTTCTTGAATCCAGGTAACACTCTGCAATTAGATAATTTCTACCTCGCTCCTTTGTAATGTGTAAGCGTCGATGTCAAACTTATTATCACCCGAATCTAAAAGTCCTTTCTAAAAATGTTGGTAATGATGGTAATCGTTCGTTTAGGAACATTATAACTTGGGGTCACACGTTTTCGTTCTTATTGTCAGCTGATGTTTATGGCTTGAATTTTGTACTTTGTGAAAGTAGCTACGTGACATAAGTATAACTAGAACACGTGATAATCATATGCAACAATTTCCCAATTAGATTTTGGGCTTTTGCTTTCTGTAACTTAAAAGTTTAAACTTTGGATGATTGTACCGGATAACATGACTTAAAAAAAGCTTATCTACGAACAATATTTTAACATGTATTCTCAATTTCACTGTTTATTTTTGCCCAGGCAAGATGTTCTGGATCAAGTGCTTCGTCTGAAGGACTTTCGCAAGGCCTTCCTTCCAGATGCTCTGCGTAGGCTCTTTACCGAACTTCCCAGCCCAGAGAATGACACGCATAACTTCATCCCACGCCTGGTCGAGCGATTCTCTGAGCACTTCGTTCGGTGCAACCCCCACATTGGACTCCGGCCAGGTTAGCTTGTTTCCGGGCTCTAGCGCTTGTCCCATAGTAGCCGGTTTTTTTCCGGTTGAGACGTTTCTCGAGTTTCGCATCGATGTTGGGTGCCTTTTGTCCACATAGAAGCGTTTCAACCTATGAGTGGAAATTCGCCCACCATTGATTAAAGGCGAATTCCGGTCTGTTGACTTTTTCTGTGTAACATTCGTATTTGAAAGCAGACACAAATTGCCTACAGAGACTATCTTAAAAGATCTAATTTCATCAATTTCTTTAATTTTGACCAATGAAACATTGGAAATTTAAACCACATGTTTTTGACGCTACTCCTCACTTCCCCACTATCTACCCGTCCCCTTGGGTCTGTTATCTAGTATTAGACAAAATGCCGATGTTTGTCAGCGAAATGCTCGCTTAACTGTACACAGTAATAGTGCAGAATTGGGAGAAGTTCCACTGAATTTGCAGACTATCCAATATTTAATGAATGTGGCGAATTGCTTATCTTTGGGACCGCACTTATATGTTTAATCGAAGTGGAGGTAGTCTTGAACAACATGTTTTGGCGTATTACGGGCAACGTGGACCAAAGCTTGTGCGATTGAATTGGACCGTTTTAAGCACCACAGAAGTGTTCTAGGGCTATCGTAATCAGGGCATTCTTGGTGCTGAAGGGAACGATTGTGAAATCATTAAGTCAGCTTTTTTGATTTAGCCCTTAAAGTCTATCTACTAGCTGCTTCAGGCCATTCAGGTGAACATTTTGTGGCGACTTATACGTGCACTAGTTTTCTGTTTCAAGTGCAGAGGTCAGAGCACTGATTAAAAATTTGTTGTTTGGTGCAATCTACGTAAGTTGGCCGTAACAGATGTAGAGGAACATTGCTTTATGGGCGAGTTGATTGGTCGACAAATTTCAACGCCAGAATCGAGCAAATGTTTTATGGGCAGTCACGTTTTTGTGTACATAAGAACACACACTCAAGTTGCTTAGATGGCATGAGTACGGCTTGTCCAAAATTACCTTGGACCACTATGGCCTCAGTTGAGTGTAATTGATGTTTTTCACTGGCCATTTGTCATGTCTGACGTTCACTCGATGAATAGGCCATGAATGTGCTGGTCATTTTAGGGTCTGACCGAATTCCCCAAAGTAGAAATTACTTTGCAAATTAGTAGGCTTTTCATATACGTATGGTGACCGCCATTATGTGGTTGTAGTGGTTTCATACAGTTGAGCCTGATTCAGGATCGGAAAAATCCATGTCATGTAGATTCGTATTCATCTATCCTATTGGGGCTACCAGAAATTCCTGTTCCATACTTTAACTTAATTTCCTGCCTCCTAATAAGCATGCAAAGATATTGGACTGAGCGCCGGCGTCAATCACTTAGCGGATTGAAAATAATGCACATATGCTGTCGTAGCCTTTTGTACTTAACAGCGAAATCGTACCGTAATCCCTACATTTTGCCTTAAAAGAGACGGAGGGTGTAACAGCCTAGCTACCATGCTCTTTTGCTTCAGACGTCGTCTACGTCCTCTGCTTCTCTCTGCTGATGTTGTCCAAGGACTTCGCCAGTCCCCAGATAAAGAACAAGATGTCTAAACGCGAGTTTATTCGCAACACAAAGCAGGCCGTGCCCTCGGCCGACGCGGAGCTGCTCGGTCACTTTTACGACAACGTCTACGTGGAGGGAAACATCGCCACGTGGGTCACCGTGACGAACAGCACCGCTGCCGACATCGCTACTCCGCCCGGCCTGCCGGCGCGACGGCTGGCCGAGGTCCGTCCGCCGCGACCCTACCGCGTCATCGTCACCGCGGCAACATCCTAGGTGGTGCTGCGGCAACACCGAGTCTTCGCATCCACTATTTCACATATCAGTCTTTCGTTGTCATGGTCAGAAGTGTAACACGCGTTCCCACCAATAAGGGCGCCCGCACACGTTCCTTTTGCGTTGCTTATTTTAACATGATTTTGCACATCTTTTTATCAATTGTATACATACCTACTCAGATTAATAGCGTCATGACTATTTAAAGTGTCACTATTTCTTAATCAGAGTTTGTTGGGCTTCTGGTGCGTTTGGGACCTGTGCCACAAGTTGTCAAAGCATTCGCGTAGAAAAAGCTAGCCAGGTGACAGTCTAAGTTTACTGATTTGATGCACTATCAATATGACGCAAACTAGTAAGCAGTGAAAGTGAGCAAAGAAACAAGAGAAATGAGGCGTTAAATTAGGGGGGGGGGATGAGACAGCCTAGAGGTTATGTATAAGTGCGTGATTGGAGGGTGGGGTGTGTCAACTAGGTGACGGAACAGTTGATCGCGATGTTGCCGGATTTGCCCACCGGTAGGGAGTCGCCAATGAGGACGGAGAGGGCGCGCACCATGTAGGCCATGGTACCGAAACGGCCCGCCGGAGGGGTGTCATAGAAGTAGTGGCAGATGCGATGCGATCCACGGCACTTCAGGGGCGGCGCGGTGTGTGAGCCCTGGTAGTTGCAAACGCCCAGCTTGCGGGCGACACCGGAGGGATTGGATTCTGTCGGCGTAGTGGCTAGGACCTCTTCCGAGGGCGGTGAACGCTTCGAGGCCGGCACCAACCCACTGGCACAGCAAAGTGTTGCGTTGGCTCCACATGCGGCCTACATTTGAAGGAAAGCACCTGTTGGTGACATTTGAGTGTACAATACATATTACCGGTCCTGCGGTCAGTAGACTGCTGACGCTACACGTCGGCTGAGAATTTTCTGGGGCACAGTCAAGGTACAGATATAGCCTAGACACAAATCAAGGGCGAGCGAGGTTCTCATGGCCAAGGCACACATTACTTAAAGTTCTTCATTAAGCTGGAAGCAATAAACGCGTTTAATGGACACTAACTTGGTCCTCCAGAAATAAGCGGTTTGCATTGGCCACGAGGTCGTCGAGCGAGACGATGCAATTGAGCTGGATGCGCGCATCGTCGTCGTGGGTGACAAGGGCGCCGAGAACTGTGGTTGCCTCAACGAGAAGTTGGCGGTATTCGGGTGTGGGAACCGTGTTTATGAAGGACTCAACCGCGAGTGCAAACTTCAGTTCCTCCTTTGTCATCTTCAAAGGTTGGAGAAAATAGAAGGAAGTAATTCAGATGTTGATTAATTTTATTTGGCTTGAATACCCAACCCGCAAGGCGCACGTAGCAGTATTTTAAAAACAGTGGTTTCTTAAACCCTTGCAAACAGATATATTGTAAATCACGACCGGTCGAACTTTAGTAAATACCTCTCTCGTATTTTGGCTGAATAAGGACCCGAAGTAAGCACTTAAAACCCAAGCCTTGCTTCAAGAAAAACAACGAGGAACCAGAAACGGCACTAAACCCAGCATTTAACAAATAATTTAGACAACTCAGTTTGCGGATTGCCATGTATTTAAGAAATTACATGGCATAGTTGTTCCAGAGACAATTTTATGAACTAAGAACTGAGAGGCTCAGATTGGACCAGACAGTATTTGTTAGACACGATGATCACAGCAGATGCTAGGTCAAATAAGTCGAACCTCTTTGGTCAGCGTGGTGGTGAGCGTGTTTTCGCCTATGCGCAGACCCTGGAGCCTCTCGAGGATGCTGTAAGTGCACTGGAAGAACTGGGGTGGCACGCGGTTGAGGGAGCCATCGATTTTGCGCCGACGGGACCAGAGGTCACGAACCTCCGTCGGGGGCTCGCTCACACCCGTGACGGCCATCGAACCCGCCCGAGCACGAATCGCAAATGTCCTCGTGGTCCCCGAAGGACTTTGAGGGATTGAGATTGCCGGGGAGACAAGGTAGGAGGCATCGCATGGCGAGTCCACCTTCAAAAACTGCAAAAAACGGTCCACCTTAAGTGTGGGGCTTCACGCAATTCATTTCAACTCACCAGGTTTTGCGGGCTGTACTGGTAGGGAGGTACCAGTCGCGACGCTGAGTGAGAAGGCAGAGGAGAAAATGCAACTGATATACCAAATAAGCTTTAAAGGTTGCTATCATAGAGGAATTCACAAAGGGTTACGTTCTTTGTGACCTAAGTCCAAAGTTGCGGTACCTGATGCTTGTATAGGTGACGTAAAAATACGCAGTACAAGACACAAACTGAAATTATTCAGTAAATGCCAACGATACCAACGACAAAAGTCAGTCGAAATCAAAGAATTTCTACTCGACTTTAACCGGTGCTTAGGATCCCATAACATGGCTGTTTTCAATAGTGTGATGCACTACAAGGCACCACCGTAGATGTACCTGAGGCTAGAGACGGAAAAAAGGTACTTACTGCAGACGATTTTCGGCGCGATGTGGCTGAAATGAGGACAACAAATAAGGGGCTACAAGAGGGCAGAGGACTTGGAAGCACGTGAGCAGGCAAATCGGCAAGCACAAAGGCCATTCTCACATGTGTACGCAGGAACACAAAAAATCGAGTCCCACACAACAAAAGGCACACAAGAGAGGCAAAGGTGGGCAAAAGAGCTACCCACGGCTGATGCTTTGTGAGAGGTTAGGGCGAAAGCATTGGGACGATGAGAAGTGGAGTCGTAATCATCTGCTTTATCTCGTTAGCCTAGACGCAGTTTAGTTAGTGGTTTTAGTAGCACGTAGTCGCGCCGTTGTGTCTGCAGAGGTGACAATCAAGGCGAATTTTATATCCAACGGTGATACTTACAACAGTGTTAATTTTTTTTTCTGTTCTTCAATCTTCTAAAACCTTTAGGGCATGCAGTGTGCAACATTCAAAATTAGGCCTAAAAAAAGAGAGCATCGCGATGTAGGGCAGTAATACGGCCTAAAAAGGGTCAGTAGTAAGTCAGAGGCAAAATCCACTTCATTAAAACCACGTGATTGGGGTGAGCTGAGGAATATGGAAGGCAGCTAACGATCACACCGCTACCAGGTGAACTTACCCGCAGCTAGAGATATCTGATTTCCTATAAAAAGGTCAGGCAAATTTTATTCTTGTGTCATGCCAAACGCTCATGTGGACAGGAATTGTTTCAGGCTCTTACATCCCCCCCCACTGCGAAAACAGCCTAATCACAAAAAACCGGGATGTCTCAGATTAAGCCGAAGCATTATTATTATTATTTAAAATTACAAAGGAATGGAACAAAATTTAATTACACAATCGAACAGCAGATTTTCAAAATGTGAAACAATTCGCGAGGTGGATGCGAAATCATTCATTGGTAATAGGATTTTGTTCCACCGATTTGCAATTTTTGGTGGCAATTGGAGCTCGGCTGCGTTTCGGCCACGCTGTATACTGCGTTATCTTATTCAGACGTGGATAATGAGACATTAGCTTCCGTAAACGCGACATGACCATCGCAAGTAGTAAGAAATTTTGAAACGACCACAAAGCTGGAAAATGACTGAAATTTGAGGATAAAACTACTATTACACCAAACCCGGGCTACATAAGCGCCAACGCCCTAATAATAATTAATGTGGTGATTCCCCTTTACTTCAACACAGATGCCACGTCACGGGCGAACGAGGCTATACAATACAAGTGTATCGACAACGCGCAGGCATCCTAGTTTGCAGATTCTGCCAAGCATGCGAATTATTCAAGGCACTTACCCACTAATCACCAAACAGACACGCAAGAGTTCAAAAGGAGATGCTTTCAAAGGTCGTGGAAACTCAGTAGAGCAATTAGACGGGTGCTTTGAATAGCACTGAGGAGCGTTTCTATTAATTGCACACGGCTCATGGAAGAAAGGTGTTGTAATTTTGGACAAATACTACTTACCAGGCGGAGACCTTAAAAGACTGAAGGGGACAACTTGGCGAAAGTAATAATGGTGACCCAGAGTGCCGTGAAGCGGCTCTGTGCCTTAAACCACAGCTTTAGCGCACTTTAATGCGAAGGCAGCTTCGACGGCTGAAGAGGAACTTGTTGACACGGGTGATTTTACACAGAAAGCTTGAAGCAAATGTTTGATTCTACAAACATAGCGTATGTGTGTGTGTGTGGTGTGTATGCGTATTCATCCGAACGTACAGACATCGCCAAAAAACACACATACACAAAGAATTTCCGATAACACTACGACAAGATGAAAAGGAGACGGCGGTTCGACGGATATTTCAAAACTTACCTAGAATCTCGTCTACAGGAACAATAATGGTTTAGCTGAGTACTCGTAACCTCGCGCTTAGAGTGGAATGTCAAATGGGGGTGGAGGATTCACATCCTCCACGCAATTTGACGCCTTTGAGGTCATCATGCGCATGTCAAATTTCGCACATGTGCACACATAAAAGCATTTAGCTTGCTTTGAGCGCTATTAGCACAAAAGTAGGGCCTTTTAGCGGAAAAGTTTGCCAACTAGTTAAAAACCAACCATAAGGCAAGAGGGTAAAATTGCAAAATGAAAGGTTTTAAAGCTGGAATGATTGGCAGTTAAATAGTGGTGAAAGCCGGGACTCAGCTGTGATGGCTTGCCATAACAACGCCTTTGCGAAGAAGACAAGTATAAACAAATGTTTGTAAACAGCAATAAGAGGACTTTCGGTGACAAATAAAATGCACTCATTCAACCACAGGCAGAACTCAGATTGGAGGCGATCTATGTAAAAGAGACAGCAGCATCTTACATAGACATTAGACGCTGATAAAGGAGAAGGTAAGAACAGAAGGGACAGCAGGCAGGAAATAGCAAACTCGGCAGCAAGCCCACAGCGCGCATCTCAGTGTTGCTCTGGTAACGTCCTACTGATGCCGAAAACACGAAAACTACCCAACCGCCAGTAGAGCCGGTAGCCCGTCGAGAGAGAGACAGAGAGCCACTTACCGATCTTGACTGCTCGGATTTCATTACCAGAGAGGAGGTTAGCGAGGAGACAGTTGGTTTCGTAGGGACTCATGTAGAATAGGGCAAGCAAGGCGTCCTCCACCGAGCTCTCCATGGACCGAGCTAACTCAGTGCCCATCAGCTTTATGATCAGGCCAGTTCGCAGCCGCAGAACATTGGCCAGTAGAGCTGGGTGGGAACGGGCGAACATGGAGAGGTGGAGCAGAATCTCCTGTAAGACAGGGAGGCTATGTCTTCGGAAAACCGTAAACGATCTTAGCGGTGGTGCTTGGGAGCACACCAACACAGGAAGGCGTTATAACACGGGGGATAACCATACCTGTGTGAGCATCGCCATGAGATTGTCCTCACCACAGGCTTCTTGGATGAGCTGAGCGATTTGCACTGGCGGAAGTGGGGCACTGATAACCTTTTCACGGGGCTTCGGAGGGAGACCCACGGTGATTTGCTTTTGCAAAATCAATATGCTCGACACAGCCGTTGCCAGTTGGTCAGCAATTTTTTCCAGTAGACCGGCGATGTAACGAAGGAGGAACCAGTCTTGATTTTGACAGGCCTTTTGATACACCTAGTGGAAAAGACAATACATTTTAACAGAGGCAAAAACATAAACCAGAAAGACAAATTAAAGGTTCTTTAAGTAATTAAGCATCGATCCTCGATCTAAGACACCTTTGATTATAAAATGGACCGGATTGGTGGGCTGTTGGTTTGGGAGAAAGGTCCAAAGGAACTGTTGTGAATCGTGTTTATTCACACCCTTAATCCGGTCGCTCCACTTCCGACACAGGGTTCCCCTTGTCGCAGCATGTAGCCAGCCGCGCGAACCCTCAACATCCCCTCATTCACACGGATATTTATCTTCGATTATCCCCACACCTGGGTCTCGATGTTAGAGCATGCATGATTCACACATCCGAGGTATAAATACACACGCGCGAACCCCACACACGACACAACAACACTAACGTGGTTGAGGTCTGAAGCAAACGGTTGTGCCTGACATTCAAAAGTTAGCGATATAGTACAGGAATTGGGTATACGAACAGGAATCATCGATTGAGACGTGTCCAACATGCACTACCATATTCGTTAGGGAACATACCTCCTTCAGAAGGCTCCTAACAGTAGCGGGGTTCTCGCTGTCAATCCCGGTATCCCAATCCAAGCCCTTGATTTGTTTCAGCCTGCCAAGTATTTCCGCCTGTTTGGCGAGGTTTCCAGTCTGTTGTAGGTACTCCACCAATTGTTCAGGGTTCAACTCAGAGAGCCATTCATCAGTTGCTTCTGCATACTGACTTCCAGCCGAAGCCCCGCTCTGGGAGCTTCTGCCACTGGAGGTTTTGCGTGGCTGACTACTCCAAGCGGAGACTCGGGGGTCCGCAGGGCGATGGGTCTCGACGCTGCTGCCGCCGCACTCTTCGTCACCACCGGCCTTGGGACGCATCATGATGCGGCGGAAGGCCGGCTCGTAGATGTGGTCGGAGGAGCTGGGCAGCTCGCCATCACGCAGTCGATGGAGGTTTAGACCGTCTGAACAAGATAGGGGGATGTAGGAAATCGGGTGCTGTGTACGAGGGACTGTGGCGGGCCAGAATTTCGTTTACCATCGTGACAAAACCAAAGTGACAGGCAGGGGGTCCTTTAAGACGGAAAATCTACCACCATAGGCACTGCAATCAAGTCTTAAGCGTGTCCGACACTTTGACACTAATTGAACAATCACATAAAGCAAATAGCAAGTGAGCAAAAATAACCAGTTGGCTCGAATACTTGACAAATAAACTGAGCATTTTGAGATATGCTGATGTACAAGTCCAGAAAAACCACCACTGCCGGGCTACGACGAGCTGAGGTAAAAAAAGCACGCGCGCCTCAAAATGGGAGGTGGAGTAGGTGGAAGTCAGGTACAATCTTCTAACGTAGGGCAATTGTGCAACCAAAAAATTACCGTCGGTCGGAGGTCTCTCAGTCGAATTGGAGTCCTGCTCGCGCCAAGGCATCAGATACACCTTTTCGTCCTGGCCAATGTCTTCTGAAAAGTTCCGATACACAATTGAGCAAGTAACGTGGAGAGACAATGAAATAAGTCACCACTAAACATTCGCACACCCAGCAGAGAGAAAACGGGTGCCTAGCCGAAAAGGTAATTTCCACAACACTCTTGGTACATCACTTCACTCAAACAAACCATTTACGCAAACAACGACGACATTCACTACTGCCAAAAGGTGTTGAGGCATTTTGTGGCGACACCCACATTAGCTTCAGTCAAAAGAAACTTCTGGTGGGTTCAAGAAAACTTCTAAAATCGCGCAACGCTCACCACGGTGGGGGTGTAGCAATCAACGAGGTTGATACAACTCACGCGTAAAAGCATTAACAAAAGACTGCCACTGGTGGAAGTGTTGCAGGGTTAGGACATGCTGGGAATGGGAAAGAAGTATGGGTAGAGTGGTTTGGAACAAGATAGTTGTAGGGTAAGACTTTAGCGTAGGTTCCATATAATTAAGATTCTCCGTGGTTGGGGCGAAATGACAAAGCAGAAATCAGAAGTGACGCTAACTTCGACTGGTGCTAAAATAAACAAGTAAGCGCTACAATAATAGAGCTATTGACTCCAGACTGTCATGTATTTAACGCGAATAGAATTCGTGCGTGAATATGTAATGTAAAAAAAACAGAGCGAAAAGCCTTTTTGCTACTTGGAATGCAGTTACATCAAACGTATCGAGTTTTTTTGTTGTTGCGATAATACGCAAGATCATAGCCTTGTCGAGGACTCTGCCACAAAACAAGACGAGCTGCACTTTGAGGGATAATTTTAAAGTCATGGATAAATCACTCAAAACCAACGTGTATCACATAATTTAACTGTTTGACGCCGTTTCAGGAATAAATGGGCATTTTCCGTATATCTTGGATTATGTTCAAAGAGGAAACACCGCCAAAGCGTAGGTTAGCGGACAGCAAGCAGAGCGAGCAACAAGCAGCCGATTGCAAAGCAGATGGCGGCCTCGCAACACCAACGAACTCGAGTGGTCCGTTTGAAGGCGCAAGGGCTGCAACGGCGAGGCGTCGCCACTGACTCGGTCCATCGACCCGCGGCGACCCATCAGGCCGCCACAGGAGGGACAGGTGAGGGCCGGTCGGGGCTCGCAGACGCGTCTGGACACGGCGGCACGAGTCCGGTCACACGACCTCCTGTGTGCCTCACAACAGCACACTGACCACGGCGACGGTGGGCGACGATCCAATGACTGACCACCACAACCACCACCTCCGTTGCCGTCTTGCGGCAAAAAGGACTTTCTGTGAGGTGCCTGTTGGCGCAGCAGGTTGCCTGCGAAAGCGCGGTGTTGAGTGCGCGAAAGCCATGCAATGACGAAGATATGATGCGAATTTATGCGCAAACGTCGATCAGCACAAATTTAGCAACTTGAAGTTAAAGTATCCGCATATTTTTGAAAAACAATTTCACTGTACAAACGCATAAATTTGTTTGAGTTTTCTCTAGGTGCTACGACACAGATTCATGCTATCATTAGCGATCCAAAAAATGGTTATTGAAAAAAATGACAAACACTATATCCTTTAATAAGAATCACAAACACACAGGTTTTAAAAATTTGGTTTCATTAGGAAGGAGAAGCGTTGCTACTTAAACGTATTCAAGCAAGTTTTGTGCTGCCCAAAATGGAGACAGGAAATACCGTGTGTTAGGTAAACACTACTTAGAGAAGCATGTCCCCATGGCGTATACTATGGACACCAGGAACTAGCAATCACGCAATGCTTTGAAAAGCAGTAACGACATTTTGATATTTCAAGTTAGGCGATTAAGAAGGGTAGTGGAATGCGATAGGTGAAATGCACGAGTGTACGTACGCGAGTCGTCGTCAGTTGCCGCCAAGTCGACAGAGACGGCACAAGCGAGAGCCAGGGATTTGCGACGCAGACTCGTCCGCTGGATGCCCTCGTGTTCTTCGCGCATTCGTCCGTTGGAGAGGTGGACGCCGCCTGGCGAGACGAGGCCGCCGGCGCCCGTGGGGGTGGAGGCAAGGCTGGAGTAGCACGACTGCTGGTCCCCCGCGCTCACGGGGGAGCTGAACTCCACGCCGCGGGGGTGGGCCGGCGACGGGGTCAGACGGCGCAGACGCTGCGACCCCGAGCGCAGCACTGAGTGACGCTTCATTACGGTGTCTGGGTTGAAATGGAAGTACAGCTGTGTGTGCAGTAACCAGTGCGACAGCAACATCAAGAGACGCCAAGTCAAATTGAACCAAGTGGAAATGCTACATTGAAGAGTGGTTGATAATACTTACCAGCTGACTTGATGAAGGACAGCTTCTGAACACACGATGTCGCCTCAAATTGGGACATATTGCCCAGTACGACGCTAAAACCCAAAGGGAAATAAACTGTTCAATCCATCGTAAAGTAATGTCAAAAGGTAACTATGGATGGTCAAAAGACCTTAGTCCTTGCCCACGAAACCTTCCGAACCTCACCTTTCAAATTATGAGATGGTTAATTGCCAACTGAAAAATGGATGAATGTTTAAAAAAACAAAACTGACATCAAAACTACAGTTTAGGATTAAGACCGTATCAAAATAGCCTATAATTTCAATTTAATAATCGATTTAATGCATTTGATGGGGTCATTTTACGATAAAATCAGTCCCACAAACCGCCATTTCCGTTTAAAAAGGCAAATTCTACAGATTGGATATTCAGTGTTCATTAAATTAACTCATCGACGAAGCGTTAAGGAATCTTGGTGATACCCATCAATGGATTTAACAGGAACGAGCAGCGCGAACCCAATTGGCAACACTATTAAAGCATAAAAACCAGATTACCATTTGGCACACTGAATTTATAGACTTGCAAAATCTATTTTTTAGCTCGGAAACACCTAGCTTTTGATTTACGAAAAACGGGAAACTATGGAAAGGCATAAGCTTTTCCTAGAATCTTGTAATATAGAAGGAACCCAGGCGGGATAAAAAATGATGTTCGATCACCCAAAATACATTATCGGGTCTCGCTGGTAAATGACCGATTTTGCGCTGGCTGAAGCATTTAGTACTATGGGTGAATACGTCTAAACTACTTTCGATGCTAATCAAATAAGGAAAGCGAAAAAAGACTTAAAGTGGAAGTCTTACCGGGTTCCATTGATGTAACCACTCTTCAGTTTCTTGATAACGGTCACCATTGACGGGAGAAGGGAATCGGATTCTAAGTGCAAAGAGAACAACAATAAGCATTACTAACTAACAAAAGTAGACGAAAACTTGGGGGGTTACAATGATTACTATAAATAGAGGCCTCGATAGAAGGGAGATTGGGAGGGTGCGAACGTGACTGCAGTTCGCTACGCTGCCTGGTTTTCACAAAAGACAAGTAGTTCACATAACCTGCAGGTTACCCAGCATGTCTTAAATGGACACACTTCCTTCACAATACGCTCCAACCGATACGGTAAGACATTAAGACACACAGGGAAGCCTTTTGATCAAGCAAGTATTTAATTGTGGTCACCCTACGACGTTTTCAATGTGCCCTGCGAAATACTATGCCTCTAGCCCACGATCTGCTACGCTCAGTGTTGAAAAGACTTTCAGAGACAGCGATCTGGAGTTCTGAGTGTGTGTTGAACCAAATGTTTACCATTTGTGCGCCGTCACTTGACTAATTACGTTTGTGCTGTAAGCTTCTATTTTTAACCGGAATGTAAAATTCCGAAGCCACCAATCAAAGCCCGTATTCAGACGACACCAGAGATTGTGAACACTAGTGCCCAGCTATAGTGCATTAACCACAAAAGCGTACTTATGCCAGGTCGGAAATCAGCGCTTGGTGGACGTAAATTGAAAACTATGCTGTACCTACAAATCTGGAGGTCATCCACATCAACAGGGAAAAATGTACCCGAGCCACCAACATGAAATACACGTCTGGACAGGTTTTAGCTCCCAGTATGGCCAACTTGCAGACCAAATTAATTAGGATCAACTATACTGCCTTGATTGTTGTGTTAGATCGACTGCGATACAAGTGGAACACTGATACAGCGGTAGAAAAGCGTGAACTAAGATATCCGAGGTGAGTCATGATGATGGTGTTGGCAAGGGTGTACCGAGGTGACACGGCCACATCGCAGGGCAAATGCGAGGGCAAATCTAGGAGGAAGGTGTGGTCCTGTTAAGCGGCCTTTTATCATTCAACTGAAAACCCAGGCCTGTGGCGCGACAATAAGCCTGTCTGGCAGCTCTAGCCAACACAGAAACTACTTAAAGACAAAAAGTAAGGCAAGACAAGTAAACACTTTGCCACTGTTACATAGGTGTGGTTTTTCATAAAACTAACCTACTCTCTGACTCACGAAACCCAATTCCGTTAAGAAAAACTAACTAAGCCAACGAGAACACCAACACACCGCTCGATAAAGTGTAGAAAGTAAAGAGAACGCAGTATATAAATACAATAGATAAAAAGAATTAGGAAGCGTGACCCTAAAGACGATGCGACATGAATAGGCCCAAAAGATCAGTCGATTGGCAGGTACAGAAGGCCCTCATGATCAGCCAGGGTCTACTGATTACACCGAGACGAATCAAGACTACAAACATTCCGACCCCAAGTGGATAAGAATGCGGGTGCAAGAAAAACAAGGTAAAGGGTTTTCTAACTCGATGAGATTTTACGAGGAAGCCTTTCATGAGCATAACCTACAACATTGGGACATTTTTGTCTCAGCCAATTTATTTGCTGAGAGGTAAAGGATTTCTGGGTAAAAAAAGTCTGCGATGAGGCACGACTAACACGCAGTGAATAAAGACCACCACCATCAGAGGAGCTACCTGATCGAACGAATCTCTCTGCAACGGGAAGAAGAAGGGTGGGTCGGCCAGGCGAGGCCCAGACGCGTCTCAAGAAGGCGACGTTGGCTCGAAACTCGTCGAGGATGAAGTTGACGTCGAGGTTCACATAGAAGGAGTGGCTGTCGATAAACTTGGGAAAGCAACACCAGTCAGAAGCAGGGTTTTGAGAAAAGCAAATTTAGTGGATTCAAACTCGAGCGAAGAGGAATACATTGGAGGCACGAGGCATGGGACTCTGAATTTTCGCATTAGTGGACGAGTCGGTAGAAGAAACTAATCAACAGCTTGGCACGATGACCAACGACATCCACTTGTGAACAGTGGTTATGCGAATTCGCACAACCGTGATGAGTGACATTACAACGATGGCGAGGTGATAAACAACAGGACTTTGAAGGTAAGCTTCCGACGCAGTTATCAAAATGAGGCCTCGATTCCGCAAGTTTGACATGATGATTAGAAAACAAGTTGGACAATTGTTCAGCTTGTTGTAGTAACAAAAGGGATGGTTTTGTGGTGATGCCTCAACGAAAACCAGACAGAGAAAGAGAGACGCATTTTAGTTTTATGTTACCACTTGCTATTTCATAGCACTTATCGTCCACGAAAATATTTTAAATTACAAAGTACTGCATCTATAAAAAAAAAATAAGCAACATGACAATTAACTTTGAGGATTTAGTAAAAAGTGTAATGACAGGCAGAAAAGACTGATTTGAAATTATGACAAGAAAAAACATCGCATCTAGGTACTGTAAGACCTCTGTAAGCTGGTCCTTTTTCCGATGACTATCGATGTTTAAATCGACCAGAACAGGATTACCAGGCGGACCGGCACTTAAAACTGGTGAAACATCTCAAGGAGATAACTTTTCTAGCACCCAACAGCCCGGGACGCACAGAATGCACGGGAACACAAAGAGGCAGTAACGATTATCGTAGTGCCAACTACAGAGGACAGCCCCGTAACCAGGTAATAACACAATAAGTGTGGATATTTTACAATTCAGGTTGACTAGAACCAGTCATATGCTCACCGGACAACGAAAACTGGGAACAATTGTGAAGTCTGTGGTTGTGTTGACTTGAGGATAAACTAAGACAAATATTTCTGGTCATCGGGACCCTTCATAAAGGATTGCACATTTCCAAATAAGTGTTTTGACTAAGTCTGTGGAGTTGTTTACTACAGTGAATACAGCGAAAATTGTGATTAATTCAAGTAAATAAACAGATAAGTTACCTGTGGAGTGAAGGCCATTGTTGAATTGCCGATTCTGTAAAGAGAGCTTGTTGCTATTACACCAATATCCTTGGCTGTCCTTCCGGTAAGACCGAGTTTGGGGCAAACACCTCGATTAAACACGCAAAATCTCAATCATTCCACTTGTACACCGACAAAAGGACGCAAGTGAACACGAAATTGTGAGGGTAGCAACAACGCGAGACGCTTACACAGACACGCCTAGCCTTATTGGGACAACTTGGGAGGCTTTAGGTGCAAGTGTGCAAAGACCAAATTTAGTTCTTTGTAAGAAATCCGGAGCGAATAGGTAAAAACAAATGAATATATGGACGAGTTAGACTTTTAAAAATGTGTTCTTTAATATTTTGTTCACCTGAAAGGTAACATCAATCAGGTGAAGCAAAATTCTTTATTTATAAGTCTACATTCATAAACTGGTTTGAGGGTCGTCAATGTAGGTTGCATAGACAGACATCCACCTACTAAATCGACTTATTAGCCACTGTGCGATCTTGTAAATTCTGGGTTGATAATGATCACACGCGAAAAGTTGCATAAAATGGATTCCACGTATCTGCCTCTAAAGGAAGTTATAATTAACTCCTAACCAAAATCAAGGAGAAAAATAAGACCTACAAAAATAACGATTCGAAAAATTCGAAATTGTTTTTTGTCAATACACTAAATGCCAATAATTGGTAAATCCGCAGGACTTACAATTTCCGGATTCAAAATCCTTATTTAATATCAGTTATCAACTTTATAAATTCTATGCGAAATGCGATTTTCGACCATTGACCAACTTGGACATTATTTAAGCAGCAATATATAAGTCCGCATATAAATGAACTTGTTCAGGCTTTGTTTAATAAGAATTCAATAACAAACTTAAAAATAATAATTATATTACATATCGAATTACCCAAGACTAACACTACACCTTCAACGGTGATTACAATAAATTCGAAAACCAGAGGATTATCAATAATCACAAAAAATTAACAAAGTATTTCAAGGTAAATATATATAAATAATATTAGGAATCATGCCGATTAGATACACACAATGTGGATAAAAAAAATTACTCGAACACCTACCAAGTTGGTTGTAGATTTGTAGGAGAACTTTAGCTGGGTATATCTGAATGCAGGAATCACGGTACACCTCAGCTGGAGTCTGGACATCAAGTTTATACTCTGCAAGACGTTCCTTAACAATTTCATCCTCTGCCATAACGACTACCTGCACAACCAAGTCTGGTTTCGGTTCGGCAGCCTACAAGGTATTGATTATTGTGAATGGAAGTTTGAGATCAGGTCACTGAGACAAATGAGGTGATTCTTACCATACGACGACCAAGAGGGTCGATTTCACCGGGTAAAAGCAGTCCATCCATAATGAGGCTTGCAAGGATGTACATGGATTGTCCCCAGAGATGTGGAGCAGAACCGATGGGGATGCGAACTTGTGAATTAGGCGCCATAATTTCGGCATCAATTTTATCGGCAGGAAGAGAGTAGAGCCCTGGCATTATGGGGTAAAGCACGTCATCAACGATTTCAGCGGGTTTGGAGTTACCAAGCCGCAACAAAGGACCATCCCATGTATCACGAGGGATTTTCTAAAACATTGGAGACATTGTGATCGAAAATTGAGCATTGAAGCAGGACGAAGTTAAAATTGGGAAGTTAAAAAAATGAAAAATTTTTTGGTCAGGAGAATATAAAATAAGCATCTTAGTTTAACTAATAAATTGTGCTAAACAGTACGGCGATAAACCAACAGGCATTGACCTAAAGTGCACGGAAGAATTTCCATTATTTCATATTTCAGATTGGAAACAACTTACTCGGCGCAGCACTATTTGCTCTAATTGGTCCATGTACTTTTTAGCGAGCTCAAAGTTCCCGTCAAAACATGCGCCCAGAACAAGATAGGTAAAAAATAGGGGCCACTGACATTCAATACCATCGAAAATGCGGAGTTCCCAAGGTTCGTAATGTAATCTACTTGGGTCCTCTCTCGCAGTTTTATAACCATCACGAAGAAAACGAATGCAGCCATAGCTAAAGTAAGATTTAGTAAGGCGAAAGTGTTCCGATAAATCATACCTGCCAAGAAGTTTTGACAAAATGGTGTTGCGTGTCTGCTCGATTATTGCTTCGTCTGCGACAGCGAAACCTGGATAACTGATGATTCCCAGAAGAGCTGCATCAGTTTCCTTAGAGTAGGACTCCCTTGGAAGCATATTTTCTAGGACAGTGTTACATTTCTGGCTTTCATCCATGAGACAGTGAATTGTGGAGCTCACACCACCTTGAGGACCGAAAAGATCCAGACCATTCAAAGATTCTAAAGCTGCCTTCGAAAACAATACCATCATAAGCTCGAGTTCTTACTTTGGCAAGTCCCACGGAGCTGGAATTCAGTTCAGGAAGACCATGATTGGTTTTATCACCACGTTCCCAAATACCATAATCCTAAGGCACATATGTATAAAACAAATACAAGTTACCGGAATTCTTGAGGCCGGTTCGATATAGAAAACAAGATTTTGAATAAATGCAACTTCATCAACAGTCCATATTATACGAAGTCCTAAAGTTACATATCAGAGTAACTAGTGTTAAAACTTACCTGAAGCCGTCATTTGAGCGAGAGCAAGAAGATACAAAGAAACGGCATCGATTTGAAGATGGCCCCATTCAAAGTCCCCAACTACGGCCTTACAAGTCCGAGAATCGAATTTCGCATGTAAAGACGAACAGGGAAGTTGGGTTTTTTTGAAGTTTTCCACCTTTTCTGATTGGTACATGTAACACTTCAAAATTCCTCTCATCAAATTAACCACACACTAAATGCCTTGTATATATGCACCCAAGATACCTTTTCCAATTCATATCCTCGAGACCGATCCTCATCTACATCTGGTACCTTGCGGTATGCTAGTGAAAGGCCCCAGATCGAGAATGACATGTACACATTATCTCTTATCCAAGCGTGCGAATTTGACAGTGAAGCAGGAATAAGCCCGGTAACCGTATCCTAAAGCATAATATGCATTGCCTACATTATTAAAAACCTGCAGTGAAAGGATTGTTCCATTTATGAGCCTGTAGTAATAATCCAACTTATTTTTGTCGATTCCCATTCTAATGATAAACTGGGTTATACTGTGCAAAAGTAAGGCTAAGTCTAGTGAACTACCCAAGTAGAAATATGAAGCACGATGAAATATCATCGATAGTATGTGAAGGAACGCAGCACACATTCTTCATTTATAAATGAGACTGTAGAAAAGTTTGGTTTGTTGCACATACTAATATTTTGTTGCAAAAAAGGTTTGATTTATAGAAGACAATCCTTTGCTTAATTATTTATGTCAAGAGAAACATCTTCGAGTCGATCACGAAATGTGAGAATGCGCCCAGTCCTACCATTGATTCCCAGTTTATGCATGCAGTAATTATACATAATCTACGGTACGAAATTATTATACACTTCTTAGTTGTTTCACACAGAATTCATTGCAATTTCATTGTTTTAATTAAGAGTTATTAAACTTCAAACGCATTTTTGACTGTAAATTGTGTGACGCGCGCCATTCGACACACGCACGCCGATCTGGCCTGTTCTTTGTCCTCCTCTCCCTTCCCGCACTCTCGCCTTCCTCAAGGCACGCCCGTGAGTCCGAGGGCAACGCCAACCCTCCTCGTGACCATCTCTTTTCCCACTTTAACTCTCCCAAAGCTCCTGCCCTCTGAGTTTGTATGCGGTAGTATGGAATACATCCGGTTCTTCCAGCTATTCTTTTATCGTGTGACTGGTAGCTAACCATGATGGTGTGGCTATCTAAGAAGGACGGGCTAACGGTCATCTCCCTATTTAAGTCCCCGCTCGGTAGCCGCGTTACAATTGAAGTTGCTGTCATTAATATCCTAAGTGGCCAAATGCCGAAAATGTAAATTCTTTATTCGAAGAAACTGACAGAATATGCTTACATTATAATCCATGTCACTATTGCTTATAATTTGCTTAAGTATTCAGAGTTTAAAACACTGTCAATACCGTAATTCTGATCGTCAAACAAGTCTCGAGGTTTATATATTCTAATGACTGTTATTAGTCAAACGCTACTGGTGTAAACACAACAAGTGAAACACACACGCTCAAGCATATTTCGCTTTGTAAACCCTGTGATTAAAATACCGACTTTAGTTTCTGAAAATTTGAGAGATTTCAAAATTTTCCAATAATATACTTTGAACGTGAACAATCGTTTTGAAGCACCCATCAACAAATTTCAAAATTTTTTACCAGCTATCATATAAAAGTGATTATTTTCACTTGTTTTGACACCGTTGTCTTCAGTGGTGTTCAACTCACCAATCAAGCATTTTCAACAAGAAAATAGAATAGTCTATTTTGCAATAGAATTGTGGTGGTTTGCTTGAATTACTTTACAACCCTACTAAGTATCAGCTTGTGACAACCCGAGAATAGCGACAACGGCCGCACCTGTTTATTAGCTCTGCGCCATGCAAGTTTGTAAGCGGATAACAGGGCGGTTAGTATCAGTAAACATTGAATTTTGATTGGGCATTGACACCCATAATTTTATGTACAGGCTTAACCCACGTAAGATACCTTACGGTTCAACCACATTGCATTTATGATCAGAGTTCCAACGATTGGCTGTGAACTAAAACTGAGAGCACTTGGTCTAAGACGAATTTACACAATTCTCGTATTTTTCATTTAAAGGTATTGTTTTCCGCCAATTTGGAAGGTGGAGAACCCCACCATACTACTTCCTTCCAAGCTAACACTTCTCGACACAGAAATATCTCCTTTGAAACCATATCATGATCCACGAAAGGAACAACCACATTACACACGTGAGTGCAAGTAACGATCCCTGGGCTTATGATAACCACTGGCTCACATATATTTGTAGAAACATGGCAGGACAAGGTATAACAAATCTCCATTCTTTATCAGGACTTTTTTTTCATTCCACTAAAAAACCGAAAAGTTACACAAAAGGAATGGTACATCACACCGTTTTGGTTGTTAAGTGAGCAAAAAAGGGCATAAAAAACCAAGGCGTCGGAAGTGACGAAGGCCCTTTGTTTCCTAGGGAAGACTGCTCATGTATTGCACAAGAGCCATATCAGCGTCCCAGTTGGTGGCCTTAAGTAGAGCTATTGCACGGTCTCGTGGAACGCTTTGACTTGTTAGTAGATCAACCTTTGAGAGCTGCTCTTCTGTTAGAGCCTAGGATGGACGAAACAAAGGAAACAATTTGCATCTAACCTAAACAAATGACCGACGCACAAATATGCCTGCCAAACACCACCAGTGGTTATTAGGCAAAAAAAAGCAAATATAAGGAACGCTTGATCCAAATTGACGAGATTTGAAAACCATGACATTCCATAATCTCAAGTGACAGATGACAAAGATAATGTTTAATACCTGCTATAATTCATCATCAACGAACACAGAAAAGGGGTTTACCGATTATGTTAAAAGTTGTACAAAAATGCTTTACCAGTGGGAAATAAACAAGTATTAAAAAAACGTTGTTTGCAAGTAGATTATGTCCGATTTGTTTCTTTCATCAACTACTTGTTTATAAATTAAATGTCAAAAAATCTTTCTATTCTGACTATCTTAACAGCTGTGTTTAGAAATAACTATAAGTTCACACCGACAGGCATTACCGGCAGACAACAAGCAGATCTACAGATTTGAATTAGCACGTATATTCATCTAGTAAACTGTTCAGACTCCGCCGTGTCTTAATACAGCCGAGTAGAACCCTTAACGACACCAAAACCTGAATGCCGAAAACCGCTTGAAATTTGAAGCAACTGATCCAAGGATGTTAGTCTTGCTACTAACCTGTTTCGGGTGGTGGTCCTAGGTTAACTTTTGTTAAACTAATTCACCTACTGCTTTGAACAATTTTTTGCATAATTATCAATATACCAGCTCCAAACAATGATTAGTTTCATCTTTGAATACTAATCCAAAATAATTAACCCCAACATGTTGAAAATTATAACGCAGTCAGAAAATGAACTTGAATATTCTCTAGGTTTAACCGATTCTGATAAACAAAGTCTCAGGGAAATACGGACAAGTTTGAATGACTTGCACCAGCACTACGATTCGCATGAACTCTCAGGCCCTGACGGTTATTTCAACCCAAGGACCATGCAGTTCGAAATTAACATTCAAAAGAATAGGTGTTCAGTGCAGAAGACACATAAAACCACCAGGTCACATGCCCAACTAACCAAACAATTGCATTAACCTGCAGACGCTAAAACAACAAAAGACGTATAAGTCCATACTAGGACCTAAAACGAACCAAAGCGAAATAAACAAACACAGTGAACTTGCACTAACGTCGGGGGGTTCTGAAACGAAGGAATTCAGCTCAGAGTTGCTTGCGCCAACTGGAATTTTGGCGAAAGCCGGTAGCTCAGCCTCAGGAAGAAATGGGACGGACGTGTGCTCCCCAACCGTCAGCACGTTCTCTGCCAGATTAATACAGCACTTGTGTCGTTTCAGCATATCTAGGCCAATCATGAGGTCCATTTGCTGATCCTCCAACACGACAAACGAGGACTTAGGGGAAATAGTAGAGACAAGTAAGTCATGTGAACTTCATCGCTATCTGTGGGTGCAAGAACTAGCAGCCCTTAAATTTGATATATTCGTGTGCACACCTTTCAAGAGAACGGCTTTTAGTGAAGCGCAAAAAGCATTAAGCCTCATTGAAGTACAAAGCGTTATGCTCTTATGTATGTTGATTTTAGGGAGCCCAGTAGTTGAATAAGATATCAATAAAGGTGCCGAATTCAAGTTTCGCAAAGTTATTTTTCTAAGCAATATAATATTGCATACAGTAGACCAGCCGTTTCCTAAAATGGGCCATTTAGCGTCATTGTCACAACACAACGGTACCTCGTTCATTCAAAATCATACAATATTAAAACGGACGGCAGAACATTGCAAGTAATGTGTTCCACTTTTAGATGTTTGCACCTCTAGGTCTTAATATTGGGCTACCAATGAAATAATTTTCGTAATTTGCAAGAAAGTGATGAGAATTCATCCATATCTCGAGAAAAAAACTGTACAACCAGATAAACAGGTTGATTTGTTAATACAGTTAACGCCTTACATGAAACGACATTTAAACAACGAAGAAACTGGAGTGGTGCAGTTACATGGCTATTTACGCTTAAAGAAATACAAAATGATTTAAGAGAGAAATACCGGAATAGCTGTGCCATTAAGCTTGAGCTGTGCTTGGTGAATCCGGCCAATTATTTTCTGCGTACCAATACCATAAGCCATTCCAGACCAACGCTTATCGATCAAGTGTTCCAGATTGCAGTTACGAGCACATTGAAGGCTCATTAAAGTCGTTTGAGCACCAGAGTCCACAAAGGCCTTGATGGGAAAGCCGTTCACCTCACAGGCCACGTATAACATAGTCACCTGGCCGAACGTTTCCGGATAATACTCCATCGCTGCCTCCATTTCATTATCAATATTTTTTTGCCTATATCATTTGAGGAAATCGCATGATTAAATACTCAGGAAAAAAGGCCAAGGACATTTAGGCGCTACCGAAAACTATTCACAAACATGTTGCGACTATCATATGGACGCATATGTGTCTATTCGAGATCCAGATAGGGAGAATAAAAAGAATAATTTTCACCTAATCAATAACAAAGAACTTATTTTAAATTTTTTAGGGCGTAGAGAGGTGAGAATGTATCGTTTGATCAGATAAACATGACTCAGGTGAGGTCCGACTTCGCGATAAAAATGAATTCTTTTTCCTCAAAGCATCATGTACAAATCAAATATATAATAAGCAAAATCAGCCATGAATCAGAAGGTATGCAACGTATTATTCTCACGGATAATGCCTCGATGAAAAGTAGATATAATATACAGAAATTAAATAGTCCAGATGCCAGTTAATCCTTTGTACACTAAAAGCACGAATGCCTAAATCACTGATTCAGTGGCAGGATCCAAAAAGGAAACCGCAAATGCTGGGAAAAGGCAATTGTTTCAAGCGTACCAATCTTGACCAAGCTATCAAAACTAGGAAAAACATCGAAATTCCAAGCACTAGATACACCGATTTCCAATAAAAAAACCACGCTGCCTAAAATGTACATAAATCGCAACCGACGTAATGGAAATAAGATTACTGTGTTTAGTCGATAAAATCTGCCAAAATAGCTGAAAAAGTATGGTTATGAGTCATTATTATAGCAAAACATAAGTAGTGAATCAAAGAGATAAAAATCATCAAATAAACTCAGAAAGGGTAAGTGAATTACTGAATGAGTTCAGCGATTCGTTTCTGTGCAGCAGGATTTAAAGGATCAGACAACTCCAGCTCTATAGCTGCCTGACGAGACGCATTTCTTTGTGCGTCGAATATTCGTCTAAATGCAGCTGAAATAAAAAAACGAATGCTTAGGTGTATTTTAAAAATATGGCATCTCAACAAGAAGTCTATACTAAAACATTACGATTTGTAAACTCGCTAACTAAAAAATACGAATGCAAAGGCCAATAATAGGATGGGAAACAAGGATGATAGCAGCAAAAAAAAACATATAAACGACATAACCTTGATCATTGAGAGCATCATAAAGAGGTTTATTCCTCTGTCTTAGCAAATGCCGTTGTGCTTCAGAGGCACGGAGGAAGTGTTGTCGTGCCGCTTCAGCTAAATCTGGAATGCTGAAGTCGTTATGTATGGAGGAGGAAAATTGACCAGCGTTAGAAGATCCTGGCAAGAGGGAACCGATATTCTAAACATGTTGCCAAAAAATATCTTACACTTAAAGGCGATTCCGAATGAGGAGGTTGTAAGTTATTAATCTGGACCCAAATGAGATCATTTTCACCTAGTCCACAATCCTGTACTGTATTGAGTGGATGAATAGTCAGTGCTTGCTCGTTTTTCATTAAAATCACATTTTTGTCTGGCACTCCAGCTTCTATAGCAACCATAAGGCGAATATTTGTCATAAGTGTATCTGAAGGGGCATCTAGGGAGAAAATTCTTCCATCATGAAGAGCAAATGTAAGCTTCATCCCCCTCAAAATCAGGAACAACCAAATCAAATATCCGCCGCCCCTTATGATTGGCGCTTTCGGAAGCAGAAATTTAATCAAACTAATTCTGCTTAAGTCTCCATTGAAACATACTCGCCTCTAATATTTGTTTACAAATACCTTTAAAAACACAAAAAAAATTATTTTTAGGATTACAAAAGACTACAAAAAATTGTAATTTAGTCTACGGATAATATTTTCTATTCAATTTTTAGTTAAACTGACTTTACAGGTTAAAAAAAATTAGACTATATAACATTCTAAATTGTTTTTCTTTTGATTGTGCTTATTTACAGCTTAAACAGTGGCAAAACAGTGGTTAATGGTCGAATTCACCAATGTATATTATTTAATTCCATGACACAATCTCTAGAGCCTTTACTTTTATACCCATCACCTAACAAATTCGCAGTCTTCTAATCCCTGTTTTTATAAACAAAAACTTATTAAAAAAAACAGATTGAACGCAATGAACATTACATGCTGGTTTTATTTCAACAGTTTGCAAAATTGTAAAATTGACAAGAGAGCGATTTCATAACCCGCATTTAATTTCCTGGTGAGAAATTAATATAAACTCAGAGTTAAAAAAAGTAGTCTAAGTTCAAGCCAATGTTTTCAGCATTTTTTGGGTATAGACGCTAGGAGAATACGCGTAAATGTTTAATCGAAATATCAGACTATTCTTAATTTTCAAAATTTCCGAAACAGGTTCAGTAGCTTTATTAAAACATATTACCCTTTTTGTTATATTCTTTGTTCTAGTTCGCTGAATAGCGCCGAAATCATACGAATATTTTAGGATACTTTTTATTTCTGAATTTGGTCAATGTGTAAAACTTGCGACGCTAAATCGTAAATTAATCGTTGCAAGTTGTAAACAAGTGTCAAATTTTTATGTTACACAAGTTAAGATGTTCATGATGATTCGATGCATTAAAAAAAAGGGTTAAAAGGCTTCTGCAAGTTTTTTCTCTAACTAATGTTCACATCTTTGAAAGCTGATTTGATTAATTTGCATTTGAAATGTTGCCACATTTGACACTTTTATTTCATTGGTAATAAATCTGTGATACCCGTAACTTTAGTAAAAATCCTGCAGGTATATGTACATAGTTGCTACTATTGCGCAGACTAATTTTTTTAAATTTACTGATCTGTCGTTTTTCCTGTATATACTAGCTTTAGACAAACGACGTTATGATTTCATTAAAAAGCAAGACAACATGTAGCAAAAATTACTGACTTTTTAAATTTTTCGCAGTTGTAATTGGAACGCAGAAATATATCGATACTAGATTTTGATGTTTGCGTATTATTTTTTTTTAGACTGCACTATTTTTTATCTTCTGCCTAAAGCCCAGCAATTGTAAGCGCATAACCTTAGTTTCTCTATAGTTGAAGCGAATTTTATTGCAAAGAGTTATTGACCATATCTTTGTGAATGCAATTTTTTGGTGTTAGTTTCCTTTAGACAAAAACGCTTTACACACGTCAGTTTGCCATTAAAAGATGAGAGTAAATGAAAACTGAAAGTAAATTCATGATTGTCTTAAAAGGAATGGAAAAGATGTTATTAAGCTTAATTTCGTACTTTTTAAATGAAGTACTGTTTATAATCAGATAAAAACAAAAATCAAAAGGCTTTTTTTATTGCTATTTTTGTTAAAAGACAATACTGTACGCTTACCAGGTTCTAACTATGGCCATTTTATGGATAAATGACAATATATGCGTTTGATATTGTGTCAAATGTTTTTATAAAGATATCATTATCCTTCCCTGTCTCTAATTGGCTGCAGTTCTTTCACAAAGGTCCTTTAAACGCGCACACTGATTGGTTGATCAAACCTGATCTAATATGTCTGCGCCAATCTCTTACTTCGCTTCACCCGCCGAATTGCTTGGACATGTAGGTCTCCGTTTCGGGCTTTTCAGGCCTTTCTAGGAGTAAACTCGAATGCAAGTACCATCCATATGCCGTTCTAATAGAAGATTCACATGCTGGTGATATGGTGTGCTCTATGTGTGGTCTTGTTGTTGCTGAGAGGGTTATAGATGTGGGATCTGAGTGGCGTACATTTTCAAATGACGCAAATGCGAAGGATATGTCCCGAGTCGGAGCAGCGGAGAATCCACTTTTTAACGGTGGCGATTTATCAACTATGATAAGTGGTGCCTCCTACTCTGATTCGCGTCAACTGGACGAGCAGGGTCGACCTCTTTACCGAAATCGTCGTAATGTGTCTGGATCTGATAGAGCGCTCATAACAGCATTCAAGGAAATAAGCCAAATGGCAGAACGATTAAATCTTCCAAAAAGCATCTCGGTTAGTTTATTCGACGTTTCGTCGATTGCACATATATTATAGAATTCGACCTCGGATTTCATTTATAGGTGCATATTTTTCTGCCACCTTATTTACCCATTGACTCATGGCAAGTAGGTTTTCATATGCTAGAGTCACATGTTGGTATGAATTTAGAGTAACATTTATTGATAATTCGGGATGAATACCACTGTATATTAATTTATATCTTAAAAGATCGGATTTTGTTTCAAAATTAAACACCTAGGACAACTTGGTTTGAAGATCTTTATCCCAATTTTCCTTCCTCAATTATTGCTTATTTTATACTAGTAAACGTCCTTCACTCCATCTAGTCTTGCCGCTTTCTTTGAATAGTCTGTGTGCTTTTGTCGGCAAGACTTGCATTTTTGAACAACTATCACGACTGAGAAACTACATAACTGCTTTATCTGCTCCATGTTGTTGGCCTTTGCACATGACTATTTATTGATGGGTTGTAAAGTAATATGCCTCTACAATTCCTCTAAATTGCATCGTCAAAGTGCAATCATGCCTTAAAAATGTTAATACATGAACCCAAAGGCACTTCGTGCCCTCATTCTGTATTTAGGATCATGCGAACCTACTCTTCAAGCAGGTGTATGAGACCAGAAACCTCCGCGGTCGAAGTAATGATGCAGTTTCGACGGCTTGCTTGTACATGGCTTGTCGCCAAGAGGGCGTGCCTAGGACATTTAAAGGTTTGCAAATTTAAAATTACCTTGAGAGTAACCCGCCTTAATTAAAATGGTAAACCTGTAGAGATTTTTTGCAGAGGTTTGTGCTGTGACTCGAGTCTCCAAAAAGGACATAGGCAAGGTGTTCAAAAAGATCGTTAAAACCCTTGAAACCAACGTTGCCTCAGTTTCCGTGGAAGATTTTATGTCGCGTTTCTGTGCCAACCTCAATCTGGATATCGCCGTACAGCAATTGGCTAATACTGTTGCTCGCCGGGCTCTGAATCTAAACTTGGTCTCTGGGCGAAGTCCTGTGTCGGTTGCCGCAGCCGCTATATATATGGCTGCCTGGGCACTGGGGTGCCGTAAAGAAAAGAAAGGTAAGCCCGGGTACCCGTTCTCTTTTCTAAATATCATCTAACAAGCGTATGCGCCCACGTTTCGTCTTGTAATACAATAATCCATATTCACAAACGGTATAACTGAGGCTAAGTGGGACGATAAGAACCTTTTGACGAAATGTGCCTACCTGTGTCATCCTCAGGTACGGTTTCACGTGGCCGAATCAGCCTATTGTAAGTCATGTTGATTCACATTTTTAATTTGGTCACTCCATTCGCCGACACTTTCCCTCTTTTCACAGCATGCTGTAAATCAAGCTGGAATTCCATTCACATCTCGTTAGTGCGAACGATTGTCCTGAATTATCACAACTGGTGATAACAGTTACCTATGACTTGCGGTACTTTACACACTTGCAAACGCCACACACGTCATCAACTTGATTAAACTCATGTCAGCGGTTGTGTCCATGTCCTCACCGGTCTCTTTGTCATTGTGGGTAAGAGGAGAGCGAAATCGGGCCAGATTCAACTCAGTGACCTCGGTGTGGTTAGAGACCACATGCCGAGGCCCACGACAAACAATTTCTCGCTACTTTGCATTAATACAAACACATTAGTTTGAACATACCCCCTAAGTATTTAAGCCTAAACTAAACGGAATTTCAGGCAGATCCCTGTCCATTGGTCGAAATTCAACACGCGTGGCGCCCAACACTGATACTGTGTTGTTGCATCACTTTAAAGTATGGATTCTCCCAGTACTTCTTCCTCAAGTGGAATTTCCTTTAAATGCTTCAGAAATCGGCGACGTGGCCGGCTGCGCTGAAGCCACAATTACTTGTGCTTATCGTCCAATGCGGGAAAGAGCGGCTGAGCTAATTCCTGACGACGTGAGACTTTGTATGCGCCCTGAAAAGTTCCCCTCGTGACCACCACGTCCTGCCCCCTTTATGCGCACTACTTTCATCCGAACTTATAAAATGACTCTTCAATAAAACACTTTGTTTACCATTGCGTTTGAATTATGTCTATCAGTATGAAAAGCCGGTGAGTGTCTATGGCCTGTAAGACAAGTTGTCAATTCCCCTCGTAAAATCAGAATGCAGTCGATTATGCAAGACATGTTGTAAAATGGATGGGTAATAAAGCGGATAAAGCACAACTGCAGCACCAGCCCAGATAAGTTGGAGGGGTGGGGTAGGAAAAGGCGGGGGAAAGACCACTGTCGTGTGAAAACCACGTGTTCTACGGTATCGCGGTGTCTTCATGTGAACGCAATCAGCTGCGTATTGGCCATTCCCGTCGTCCCGCCATCATCACGTATTCGAGGGTAGGATATTTGAAACACAAAGAAAGGTATTAATCCTTCTTATCACGCACACACTCTTTCCCGTGGCCTCATGGACTGGTCATCGGCGCAGATTTCGGTAATTCACAAATTGCGGCGGTGGTGGAATGGATGCACTAGAACAACCAAAAAGGATTCAGATTTAATCAGCTGATGGGTCGTGGTTCAAAACATAGTCTTAATACGAACTTAATGCCTCAACAAAACATTGCACCCAAAAAGCTAGAACCGACGTCCGCGGTGTTTATAGGCCCTTTTTGCCGTGTAATTTCGTGCCACATACATTCCCGAATTCTGAAAACAATGAGGCAGCTAGACGTGGAAGAACTCGCGGTTCATTCCTTTTTTGGTTGTGGAAGAAACCAAATGTGTGTCGTGAGACGTGGTTCCTGTATTACGTCGCTAAATACAACGGACTGTGACAGGTAGCATGCGCTCCCGTTGCCTTAATGTATAGGGGAACAGTTGCAAGTAACTGCAAGGTAAGTTTTGCAGTTCCGTCCGAATAAGGCGATTAGGGCAGCAAGAGAAGGCTATTAGCTGGAAATAAAGAATGATGACAACTTGAGAACCTACCATGAGAGTCAAGTATTTAAATAAGTCGACCAGCATTTGAGCGTGACAAAGGTTGTCAGGACACAGTGCAACTTGTGTCCACTAAGAAAACTTAAAGCTCTCAATTACCCACACACGTGGTTACAGTTCAACGGTCAAACCAACAATAAAAACATCTTTAGCCCAGTTGAGAATTTCAAAGTCAAATCGCCAGGAAAACTGTTTTCTCATCAATGACAGGCCAAGAAATCAGAGCTACCGGACACGGATGACGGGCAAGTAAGAACTTCCACCATTGCCGAATACAAGCCCTATCAATGCAGGCACGCTCCTCATAATGCATTCGATCTGAAGAGACTAAGACCAGACAATTGATGACATTCGATGTTTCTATGGAGCTTACCTCGACGATCCGAAAACGGCTTCGGCATCCGGAGCCCCTTTTGGGTGATTATATTTAACCCACCGATCTCGATTCACATTCGAAGGTATTTGATGGAAGAGAGCCGGATTGAGGTAATCTGAAAGGGTGCAAAAGGTGCCCACATCAAGGATTTTTTTGATCCTAGTAAAAATCAGAAAACATGGAACTAATGCACTATATTTATCCCCCAAAGTTTAATTTAAAGAAATAGATTTTGTGTGCATCATGTTGGTTTTTAGTGAGTGAGAACCACTATTGAAAAGGCATTTGAAGCTAAAGTGCACCGTTCTGCCCGCATAAAGGCACAGGGCATCCAACTTCTCACTGTGCCACTTCGCATCACTAAGAACATACTAGTTTCATCGGCTTCTTTCTGGGCCTTGTGCATCTCAAGAACGCGCTCCTTCAGGCGGGCCTTTTCCTCTCGTTCCTCGGCCTCCATACGAATCCGCCGAGCGGCGAACGGCACACTCTGCGGTACCGCTAGGGGCACCAGGCGTGACCGGGTGCCGCCACCGCCACTCCCACCGGCGGCAGGCCTACGCACCACAAGGCTGAATGGCACAACAGAGGTGCTTGGTCGCGTCACATCAGCCTAGAGTGAAGAAAAAAACATGATTTTAGACTATGGGTACTACTGAATTTCTTCCTAGGAGCTAGTACTAACAAGGACAAAATCACTGGGACAAGACAGAAAGGGCGATGCCAACTGGCTAAATAGAAGAGATGCCGAAACATAGAGAAAGGCGGTATCTACTGTGGACGGGTGTGAGTGAGAAGGCAACGCTGTTATTGAGAGTGAAATGGACCCCACAGCTTGGAAAACTTACTTCCGGTCATGGTAATCCGTTAAATTGAAACGTGACCTTCAAAAACATCGTGTCGTCCGAGAAAACCAGAGTAAGCACCTATGTGCCGTGTGAAATGCAAAACAACTGCGCAAGTTCGTATTCGGTAGCGTTGACTTGTCTGTCATGCCAGAGCAAATCTTTTGCTGCAACGGCTACTCGTCTTGATAACTAATAATCGCACACATTAATAAACACTACCGTACGCATATTTAACCACAATTACCCTTAGGAGCACCCCAGACGCACTGCTCGTTAAAATTAGTTGAATGCAAGAGAAAAGGAACAGCGTGTGGTGGGTGTGAAGTACCTTGTTTTCATCATCTTCATTGGGGGACACTGTATGCGGGTTTTTAGACCCGAGCGTGGCAATAATACTCTCCGCAGCCGACTGGGTTTGCGCGGCAGCACTCCGAGCGACAGCCTGTCGGGCGGCAGCGGCACCCACACCAAGACTGTCGATAGAGGGCAGGGTTGTGGAGGGCGCCACGGTGCTAGCGGCACCGGCCGTCGACAGCATGGCCTCGGCGGTCAACTTTTCCAATGTGGCCACGAATTCGTCATCCTCAGGGCACTTGATGTACTTGGGTCGTAAACCCAGACGCACCAACTCATCCTCCTCCTCGTCGTCATTCGCCTCCTTTTGGTCCTCTTCGTCCTCATCTTCCGCACCCTCCACCTCGTCCTCCTCACCGCTTTCACCACCGCCATCTTCGAAGTCATCGTCTGCAGCTAGCGTAACAGTATCATCATCATCATCACCCTCGGTTTCGCTGGAACCCTCGGATTCGTTACCGTTGGTCTGTGAAGAGGAATACATGTAAAGAAGCATAGGCATAACAGAAGTTAGATAAATAAAGTAATTGTTCAAGCAGGTGAGCAGTGGAAATATATCTAGAGGTTGACGTCTTTATATTGTTCAGCAAATTATTTTAGTTGCATTTCGAATAGCGACGTAAACAGCATACCCCACCGCCACGCTGTCTGGTCTTTGCTGAGGCGCCTCTTTTCGGTCCCTCAGTAGAACCTCCATTTTCTAACTCCTCGTCACCCGCAAAGAACTCGTCTTCATCGCCCGAGTACTCATCGTCATCATCCAGTTTTAGGTCGTCTGGAAAAAAATTAAAGGGACTTAGCACACATCCGGACTGCGACTTACCATCTTCAAACAAGTCGGATTCCACTAAGCAGTAAACTATGAGAGGAATTGACAGTGAAAAAAACTAATTCGGCCACACAATAATATTTACGAGTCCGTCTTTAAACCCCAAGGGTTGCAGTACGAAGGCGGTTAATTTAACAGACCTAAGCATAGAATGAACATAAGCCGCAAATAATTGACTCAAGTTATAAATAAAAATGTGGAGATGGGCGTGGTAGACTCGACAAAAGGATAAAGCGCCTCACCTTCCTCGGCGATGGCCTCCATTGTGCCCGAGGTTCCGCCAAGAGCTGAGCCATTTCTCACGGTCGAACCGGCGACCTTCGGTGAACGCATTCCATAGGCTTCCAACAGGTGAGTCAGGCGCTGGGCATACCGCCTTTCAACATTTTCGACCAACTTTTCAGCCTCCGCCAGATTTTTGATTGCCGAGGGCTTCATGTGCAAGTGACGAAGAGTCTCCTCGAACTGCTGTTCCACAGCGTCGGGAAAGGGTATCTGCTCAAACTGCTCTATTTCTACCCGATCGACCGTGGTAGTTTCGTCACCGTCACCGAGGGTGGGTTGCTCCGCCTTTTCTTCCACGTTTTTGTTCGTTTCACTACTTGCAGTGACGGATTTCGGAGGGATGAATATGGGGTGCATTCGCTTGGACCAGTAGTAACGCTAAGAAAGAGCAACGGGGTTACGCAATGGTTGTGCAACGGAAACCAAACGGAATAGTAACCTTAATGAGAAATTCAATTCATTGGTGAATTGAAGAATCCTTCCGATCAAGTGAAGATTACAACGCCAAGTGGACAGAATTCCTGGTAAAATTTAAGTCCGATTACTGGGTGACACTTTTTGTTGTCTATTTTTCACGTGGCTACCAGAAAGCGTCTAGCCATATAGGACAGGTAACTAGGTGACCTTAATCGACATCTAAATTAGCAACGAGATATCAGGGGTCGTCTTGTAAGTTGACCATTCGAATTAACTGTATTCGCTGAGAAATCTGCTGCTAGAACTCCGCTCACAAACACACACACACACACATTATTACTAACACAGTTTGACTTTAGCTGAATATAAAAAAAGACGCTTGCGATAAACTGAATTTGCAGTATTTTCACAAAGTTCTGGGCAGAACACCTGATAGCCAAGAAAGCGTAAAAATATGCTTTTTTAAGAAGTTTCGCGCAATGGTGGTCAGTGAGTTAACACTACTACGCAAATAGTAATAACACGCTTGATAGATTACGAAACGCCGACATGTGACGCCGGGTTTGGGCTGGTGACAGAAAACTGTTCACACTGGCACTAAACACAGCTCTAATGACGACAGCTCAAGTCGCTTTTAATTACTTGGAAATAAACGACGAAAATGTTGAGCTTCTTGCGACGATGCCCCCGGTCGAAGTAGGATCCACAAGTCTCCAGTAGAGTGCACACCAGTGGAATTCGCGTCAGTGAAGTTGGCGGATCGATTAGGCTTGGGTTCAGGTCTGGAAAAAAGAGGAGTAGCAGTAACAATGGTGACTGCTTAGCAAGGCAAAAACTTCTCTCCTGTCAACTAACAATTAAAAGAGGAGTAATAAATCGGTTAGGGGCATTCGGCGACACCAGCTTTACCTTTTGAAAACAATGCTAACAAGTTAGCTGCACGAAGAGAAAGTATAAACGAGAACTCACAATCCAAACTAACTCCGAACGTAATCAGAGAGTAGAGCGTTGCGAATATGACTGGTGACTCCACAAGTTTGTAGTTGTACAACAATCCAAGATACTTGACCATGCTTAACCTGCGTTGATTCATGGTTTGAAGGTTTAACTAAAGAAACGGAGGCAAGATAGTGAAAACAGGTTTGTGTCGCAATGCTCTTTAGGAAAATGCGTAAGAAAAAGCACGACGAAAATTTTGTCGTGACCTGATACAACCCCAATTTCGACTTGTGCGATTAGTTTTTTTTTCTGACAATGTACGAATACCCAAAAAGTTGTCCACTAACTTGGTCAATAAAAAATTTCGAAAGAAATCACTCTTAAAGCAGGCGTTGCTATTTCGACACCGTAAATTACACCAAGATACCCAAATTCAGGAAGCGTGTATCCAATTGCTATGTCAAGAGTGTCCAGACTCAAAACTATCCTAACTAATTAGATGAACTACGAGACACAAATAAAACAATATATATATGGACACGCCCACGAAAGTGTTACCATTCTCAGGGTTAAAAATAACAGAATATACATAAAAGAGTATTTTGGTCAAGGCAGCACTGTTCTACCGGAAATTGGACCCTAGGCAATAGCAACTTGCCTACAAAAGACGATACGGTTTAATGGTTGAATTAAGGATGCGTCAACACTGCAGCCAACGGATGGGCTTCAGCAAATATTTGACCCCTCCTCACCAGTACAAAACAGTCAATTACAATCACAGCATCAGAAGTATCACCAAAAAGAAAAGATAATAACTTTTACCGAAATCGCCGTGAATTGGTGGTTGGTGTTGAATAAAACAAAGAAGAAGACGTACCTCCATGCCAACTCGAACGGATTCAATGATGTTATCAACAACGGCAGTGGTGAAGTCCTTGTGATAAGTCGAAAGACCCGAGAGGACGCTCGCAAGGCAGCCAATGTACTGAAACCGAACTTGCCATCCGTTCGTGAAAAGATCCTCAACAAACGAAACTAACTAAAAGAAACCAAAAAATACATTCACAGCAAAACAATTTGCACAATATTACTGAAATTACGTTTCGATAACCACCCAAGCTACAGCAACGATACCCAAGTGCCGCACGTGAAGAGCGCCGTTAGTGTTGAGACGCCAAATAGCACTAGTTACCCTACAAAGATGAAGTCGGTGGAAGGACAGCGAGTCAAGAGTTTATTCGAGAACTTGACGAAGCCGTGGTGGTCTGTGGGGTTTGCGCGTGTGCATTTATAGCTCGGATGTGTGAGCCATCACGGCGCTAACATCGAGACCTGTGTGTGGGAATAATCTAAGATAAATATTCGTGTTAATGAAGGGGGAGTTGAGGATTCGCGCGGCTGGCACCATGCTGCGAGAAAGGGGATCCCTGTTTCGGAGGCGGAGCGATCGGATTAAGGGGTTGAATAGACACGATTCACAACATTAGTCTCGTATGTGGATGGAGGTTCAACGCATCGCTTCAAATGAACTCATGGAAATAAGCTATCTGGCAAGAAACCGTAGACAGTTGCTTCGCACAGGGGCTGTGATTGTCTTACAACCACCTAATGTGTCAAAATAAAAGCTCCAGGTGGTGAAAGTGACAAGGAGGAAACGGAATGCGCACGTCACAATAAACGAGAACATTCTTCACTGGCACCTTACGTAAACAGAATCACCCTCGATCAACACAAATAGAGCATACCTTAGGAGCAGCAGCAATCGCACTTACCGCTGTGTCGGTCCAGTCAATTTTCCTGAAAATCTTGAGGATTGAGTTCACAGAATTTCGGTTAAGATCGCGCCAAATGAGTTGTCTCAGGAAACGCTGCAGAGGAGTTAGTTCAATCTGGCCGAACTATAACATTATGGGATATTTTCATTAAGTAAGGTGGTTTAAACTCGGAAACGAGCAAAACAATGCACTACATCTGGGTGTGGGCGCAATTGGGTGCTAATTTGAGAAAATCATAATTCCGTCGGGTTGCTTAGGAGCATTGGGGGACTAAATGACTACCGAACGCCAAACCGGGTGTATCAGAGGGGTGAGAGTGTGGAGGAGACGGTGCAACTTACGTTTGTGGCATTTTTCGGTGGATCACAGAAGAAGAAGGTGTTTTCGATCATCGTGGAGTAGCGTGAGTCCATGTGCATGGCGTTCTTCTTGCGCATCATGATCTCAAGGTATATCTTGGTGCGTTGATGCGAGGCCGGCGAGCGATAGAGGAAGCGGCCACACGTGTCCAACAAACCGCAAGCCATGTCGATTTGGTGGTGCACAAAGTTGGGAAGAAGTCGTTTCAGACAATTCAGCGCTTCATCCGCAGGAAAGATACGGAATTTAACGAGCTCACCTACATTAAAAACAAGATTCATTAATTCCGTGCCGATTAAAAAAAGATAGCCATCAAGGTTGCTTAACTTGATCATAAATTCCTATCGGTTGAGCAGGCTTCAAGACTTGAGAGTGAAAAGCTAACACTTAGCAAAACTTGAATCGCAATAATTTTAGCGACGCAAGACTGTAACGAATCTAATCAGCTATCAACAAGGAAATCATTCGTGTTAGCGGGAAACAATGATTTGACTAAGCGAAATATGACCAAAAAATTGGCGACCTACCGATAAAGCGGACAGTCTTTAATTTTGACTCCAAATTAACCTGGTCCTTTTTGTGCAGGTGCCACCGAAATTCGTGGAGAAGCACATTGTTGAGGTCTTGACTCAGATCAGGCATCACGGGACTGAGGGTCGCAACGAAACGGGCGTAGAACGGCAACAAGTCATACCGGGTGCGTGAAACCGAGGCCAGGGTGGAGGCTAGACGCCGGCGGTTTGGTTTTTTGTTTAAATTTAGACAGAAGTCATAAGCAGCCTGAAGAGGAGGAACGACAATACTTTAATGGAATGCCAGCGCAGAAGCAGACCACCACGTCCATCCCCAATTAGAGGCAAATGTGGTCGCAGGCTACCACAGCGTAGAGCCACTGGTGCAATCAGGAGCTATAATCACTGACTCAACCACGCAATAGTTGCTACAGAACACGATTGTCTATACTTTCAGCAATGTCTGGTGAGAGAGCGAAGGCCGTAAAATTGACGGCTAAAGAAAGAGGGGCATGAAGTTTGTAAAGATGGTGGGTAAATGACGCCGCTAAAACACAAATACAGACCGAACGAATAGAAAGCAGGTCCAATGAGTTGGTATTTGAAAAAAAAATGCATCCTCTGAGGCGTAATCCAGAAAATTAGAATAACAGGTGTTATTACATATAAACGACTGGGCATTAAATAGTCACAAGAAACAACGATAAACATACTCGGTCAATGAGATCACGATTAACACAGTTGGGTAGTTGGGTTATGAAGGTGTCCATCATCATCTTGGCACTTGCTGGACCCTCTTCTTCCCCTGGGTTAGAAAAAAATTAAACATATATTACTTAAATGTGACTACCAATAAGAGACATGTATGTAGGCGCGACGCGTCTGAGACCTGAGCGTTTGGTGCAACAAAATTGCCAAACGACCGCTTAAGCTAACATTCATGCCTGACAACGCAGGTATGTGCTACTATCAGACATATTTACAATGCCGAAAAAGGAATCACCAAGAGAACGATTTTAAATATTAATCCGGTAACAATGTCAAACCACCGAATTGGTGAACGCGTGCATTCACCAAATCCAGCAAATTTTAAAATCATGCAGGAAACGAAATAGAGGAAAAAGAAGAGCGCACGTGGTTCAGCTGAGGACTTGTCCTGAGATTTTTGACTGGAAGAAGCACTAGCACTTCCAGCTGCTCCGCCGCCGCCGCCGCCCTCCTGGCCGGTCTCCAGACTCGTTGGACAGGTTATCTCCTCCGTCTCCTCTAACTGGGCCTGCTCCTCTGCGGCCAATTCACTTTCGACCTTCTCGACGTCAAGTTCTGCACCGACAAAAGCACAGCAAAATATACGTGATCTCACAGGGGCTTAAGAACGGCCCAAAGAACTGATCTATTGGCGTGGGATTCGCCTATTCGTCCATATTAAGTAGACTTGATTAAAACTTTGTAACTGTCCAAAACAGCGACAAATTAATTAAGGTGAAAAAACGCATGTGTTTTTGGTTTTGACATCTCTGAGTCCGGTAGGTGTTACGTAGAACAAATAACACTTTTGTAAGATCACAAGATAACCAAGCTTGCAGTTATCAGGAAAAGACGGGAAAACTTGAAGGGTGAGTAAAAACTGAATGAAGGCGCTGTTATTTCCGAAATAAACGCGTCACCGCTTTTGACGGGGAGGGACTGTTTCGTTGTTGGGTCACTCCTTTCCCATTTTCAATGATTTTTGGCGGCGTTCAAATCTAGCAATTAAGGCACCGAAGCTGCGAATCGCGCGACAAGCAATAATGCCGTATTTAGCTAATATTGAAAACTACGATCTCTTATGTTGTACGCAATTTCTTTGATTGACTGAACGCTGAATGCGTTCGGCGGTTACAAGCAAGCGATTCCATAAATCTTCTTTTCTCTGGCCTTGGATTAACACCTTGAACTAAAGTGCATTAGTATAACGCAGGCTAAGCTCGTAATTTAGAAAGTGGTTAACAATTAGAGTGAAAGTTACTATATGCCGAAAGTAAATATTCTAATAAACAACGACGACACAGAACCACGTATACCAACATAAATCAGATGCTGTTAGGAATTCATTGAATGAGTGACAGGATCACATGGATATAAATCACACTATTATTCCCGAAACAAATAATTTCTGGATTTCATTGAACATTCAGCAGTTCAACAAAAGCGATAACGGAAAACCAAAGCGATTGGAGACGCACCAAAAGCCCTCACACCTACATGGGAATTGGTGTGACAAAAATATGCAAAAGGTAGGGGAATAATCTAATCACGTTAAGTAACAAGCGAGAATGTGGGCACACACCTTCATTGGAAGCTTCATTGGCTTGCGAAGGTTCGTCTTTAGTTGATTCAATCGGTTTTACGGTAGCCTGTTCACTTTCTTTGTACAAAATCTAGAAAAGAAAAGCGCCAATGGTGTTTGCTTGAACGGTCTGAGAAAACAGTCGGTAGCATAAGACTGAAATCAAATTCAGTATGGCGTTCTTTTAGAGCTGAAACACTAATGTTAAGTTTTGTTAAAAAGAAACCGACACCTTGTGATTCTAGTTGATTGAACGCAGTTCGGAAAAAAATAAACTAAAATCAACCACAATGTACTTCGGTTCGGCACTGAATAATTCAAACGACTACATTACGCGAATGTGTAGGAGAATGGATGCACCTACCCCAGGAATCATAGCTCGAATATCCTGTAAGCTTTCGTAGAATAACCTTGTGTCTTCATCTTCGAATAACGGCCAATTGGCGGCATCTGCGTCCTGGGAAAAGAGTAGTAAAACTAAGTAAACCCCTCTGGGTATCAGCTCAGAGCTTCGTAAGCCAACAACGGCGTTCAGTAGGCACAGGAGTCCACTAAACCAGTGATCTCCCAGATAGACGCCAATAGGGATTGATTACAACACTGGGAGGTAGCGCGTATAATCTCATTAAATTAAGACTGTGTAATAGCATAGAGCACTTTCGTATTAAAACTTACTACGTCGAAGTGCTGGGATTAAGAATCAACGTAAACTCACTTAGTTACAATTAAACGTGACACGTCAGGACAACAAGCATGCAACTAGACTTTTTGTCCTGTAATGAAGGTAGCCTTGATAGTTTAAGCACCAAGAGAGAAGGAAGAGGGATGCTGGTCAGCTAATGGGATAAGACAGTCTGTGTTGGCTTTACTGTCACTGTGTTAACCGAATTGATGCCCTAGAAGACGGCCATAATACAATTTAGCCAATTGGTTTCGAGCACTACGACCGCTACAGCGCACGCCAGGTGAGGGCAATCAAAGACATTCATATCAACCAGCATTGGACAAAGAAAATTTTGTAAAAATTCTTACAGTTGGTGCCTGAAGCTGGCCTTCTGCTTCGTCATTTTCGGCCTTATCTGAAAAGAGAATTTGTCATTGAACAAGTTCACTAAACACAACCAAAGTAACGCGGAGACATGGTAACAAGTCCACTAGGAAAATAAAGTGAGTAGTATGTGGTGCTACTGACGGGGGCGGACACGAAGTCGCCACAAAGGCTTGAGTGAAATTAACACTCAGATGCATTCAAACATACCAGCAATGAGTTCGTCCATGGAAGGCGGTGGGTCCCGGTCGACAGCATCGGCCAACAGGGAGACAGCCTCGTGGAATTTTTTGCATGCCGCGGTTAGCTGATCGGCCTTTTCCCTGCGCTCCGGGTGTACTTCACCCTTGGTGAGCATTTGACGCCGATTGGAGGCGATCACGCGTCGCGCCTCCTTGGCCATTCCTATGAGGCGATCCAAGGCTCCCGCATAGTAGTCATGGAAGAGACTGCGGCACTTAGACTTTCGTTCCTTTGACAGAAACGCGGAGCGCCGAATCGTTGCTCCAAATTTCTTGGAGAGAAGCCTTAATATAATGTAAATTAATGTGAATTTATGATTTACAACCGGAAGGGGCGTAGATGGGTAATAAACTGCGTGAGCTTAAACTGTAAGTGGCTATTTTCAGTTATGTTGAAATTACCCTCGTCTAGACAATTTAGCAGCACCAAACGTTGGCGTAACAAGAACCGGGGAATTCAAAAGCAAATAAAATATACAAAATATTCCGTAGTCATGTGATAAATACGAAGAAAATAACCCATTGCCTTGGTACTATGAAACCCAATAAGGATAACGAATTAGGAGTGTGGAGGAAGATGTTCTGACAATATAAGATGTCATTTTTTAGGAAATATGAAATAAGTAAATCTTTAGCTACTTATCAGTGCTAGACAAGAGGTCAGGAACAGAAAGTTGGTGACCAAGCAAGTCAAGATCAAATGGGTACAAAACTAACTTACGTGTACTTTCTGGGTATGACTCCAGCCCAATCATCCCCGGAAGACCTCACAAAACTAGTGACGATTCCTATGTTCACGTAGTTTTCTTTATCTCCATTAGTCAACTGTGTCAGTTGCATAGCTAACAGACGGACACTTTCATTTTCAGGCATGACCCCTACAGTGATCAAGTCAGCGAAAAATACGAGATCGACCCTCAATTTTGAGAGGTTCGGGGTCTAAGGGAGACAACAAAGAAAAAGAAAAAAGATAAACAAATAAGCTCTAAACAATAATTGGAAAATTTTCACAAGCCACTGCGCACCTTTTCGCACTTTTGTTGAGAGAACACTTTTTTCCACGCGTCCAAAAGAAGACCGCCGAAATCCGAATAGCGTCGATGCATAAGAGAGCAAAGTTGCAGCATGAAGGTGATGTCCGTCATTTTTATTTTGGGTTCGGTTATGGCAGTAGCCACTTCGGCAACATACTTAGACAAATTGAGGGCCTCGAAATCCGCTCGGAGCGATTCTTTAGAACTCTCTGTGAAGTTACGCTAGGAAATGTTAGGAAAATTGTGTGGCTTACTATTTTTCTGACGAACGCTGTGTTTTTCTTTAGTGTAGAGTCCTTTGTAGAGAAAAAACGTTCATCTGGCCAATTATCAACAGCCAAATTGTTTTCCCTTAGCAGGTCTGACTTCAATGTGAGCTTCTCCGCAGTTTCAGAAATATAATCGAATAATAATTTCTAGGAAGTGTTAAAGTAACAAAATAGGAGTACCTTATTCGCTTCGTGTCCTGGAGAAGGAGACCTTGATTTATCATCTTAACAATTAACAGAAGAAATGCATGCGGTGTTATTCAAAAATTTCGAAAAAAAAACATACATCTTATCACGAGTTAAAGAAGTAACATTCATCCAGTGGCGCCTGGACGAGGACCACGGCGACAAATGTGAAAGAATAACTTAATCCGAATGAAGCTTAAGAAATCGCTAACGTCGAATCGCCTTAACTCATTACACAGTTCATGAGTTGGAAAGTCATGGTGATTCACGTCAACTAGGCATATTATTTCTAAGCCACACACTTTTCACAACTTCCGCATAGCTTATTCGGACACGTCCAAGCATGTACCAGCTTTTACATATCCCTTATAAGAACCTGTGACATATAAGTGTGCAGAGCCTTGTGTGTCCACAACAAAACTAAGCCATTAAATAAACAGTCGTGCCTGTCACTTCTGGTCTAATTACACTTCTCAATCTTAACATGGACAACGCTATCAGGCCGTCCCAATGTGGATCTCGAAGCAAACGGGAACCACAACGGCACTAATTAACAACTAAGTACGCATAAAGACGTAAAAATGAGTAACTGAGGAATTAAAAAATAACGTCCCAAATGGCTAACTAGTTGAGAATCCAGGGCTTAGGTGATCAATTGCGTACTTAGTATAATGTGCATTAAAAATTGTGTTCTAGATAGGTAAAACAAGAAATCGGTAAGAACATTTGCAGAGATACAACACTACGTAATTTGAAAAAGAATAATGAATGCAACGAAACGGACGTAATTGACAGAAAAATACGATACCATGAGTGAAGCAAAAGACAGCATGACAGGCCTAAACATACTAAGAAACAAACCTTCTACCATTGTGCAAAAACTGGCTCAAGATTTAGCGTGAGTTGCCCACTATTCTTAAATTCCAAAGCAGCCAATGAAAATAAGGCTATGAAGCGACTAATTATCATTAAACAATCGTCAATTAAATAATCAATTCCCAAAAGCATTTAGTTCTAAAATATAGCGTAGAAGGTTTGAATTAAATTGATAAATTACAAATGCCCTAAATAATTGGTAAACGAAATAGGGCTTAGTCATTCTAAAAGGGAAATTAAAAAAAACTTATAAAAGCAGATGTTTGCAACGGTAGTGGATGATCTAGACAAGTCTTATTAAATGCATTTACAGTTTTACTTACTAATCTTCTATGTGTGAAGCATGAATTCATTCTCTAAGAAAAATTTCCACCTACAATTTCGCTGCCCAAAGCGATTAAAATATTCGTTTTATTCAGTAGAAACTTTAATGAGCCTTAATTGTTGAAGACTCTCAAAAACACTTTCATTTCTTACAGGTTTTGCTTGTCTAACTGCATAATGTGTACTAATCAAAACCAAATATGATAATAAACCTGGTATGCTAATTCAGTTTCTCGGGATGGTTGATTTTTTCCCATTCTGACTTTAATGATTAATTTTGGAATGTTTTTTTCGCCGACAGTTCTTTTTCAACCCATCCTAATCATAAATTGAAACTCATTTCTAAATATACAAAACGATATTACTAGGAAACCCGTCTAACCTAATGCCCCGAATCTATTCTGTCTAATAAAATAACACTGAGCATTTTTATTCGTAATGTATTGACTATTTTCTGACTGTTGTTTTCCCCGCACTCACCTACCATAATTATGCACAGTAAAAAAAATGCTTCCGTTTCTTAACGCAACTATTCCTGTCATTTCCAGGTTCACTCATACTTGAATTAATGGTTAAGTTTTAATAATTTCATCATGTCGAGCATAGATGCTATCAGTCATTTATGTCTGAGATCGTTCTACTTGAGTTCAGTTTTCTCATTTACTACTTGGAATAACATTTTAGAATCAGTATATAGCATATATGTCATTGCAACGTTTATATTAATAGGATATATCAAGTGTATCTGCTTTCATGTTACTTAACACATGTCAACAAATTTTTATTTATAGCAGCATTAATAACAAGATCAAGGTGTCCTAAACATTGTTACATTTTACTTGAATGTTTCATTGTCGTCTTTTGTGCGAAGTGAAGCAAGTTTAATCAGTTAAATTCTAAGTTGAAAATTTCATGTTGTATCGAGTTTTCACGTTAGTATAGGATTGTATTTCCACTTCTTATTAATACTTGTTGACACTATTCATTATAGTTATAATGTCATTGTACTTTGTCCCTTTGGACTGTTTTGTATTGCTTTTCTTTCCAAGCCACGCGAGCATTTAAGCCATTTGTTCCATTTTTCATGCTCGTTTTGACCACCAGAAATGAATTAAAAGTCTTTGGAATTTTTTGTAATGATGGCTTTTTAGATGATCAGGGACTTAACGCTTTTCATTTAAATCTATTTGTGGTTATCCGCCATTTTATCCGATGCTCATCAAGCTTAATTGTGCGTGATGTATGGTGTGGCAATTAAAATGGCTACCAGATAATTACATGATCTTTTTGTTTTTGAGTACTAATTGCATGTGTAGTCAAACTAAACTGTTGTTACTGAAAATGCACTGCCTTAATCAGTCCGCGACCTTGACTGTAACTGTGGCGTTAAAGGCGCGATGTATTAACAGTTACAAAATGCTGGAGTTATTCAGTAGCCCTACATTTAAGTATTTTGGAATATTTAAGGAAGACGCTATAGCTACTTTTACAGCTACCGCTCCCCCACCGGAAAGAGACTTTTATCACCTAAATATTTTGAAAGATAAGGTATGCGGTATTGTGGACGCATAGGGATTGTAATGTGTCGAACGTGTCCCCAAATTTCAGATAAGTATGTTCATTTGTTGAAAACTGGCAGGTTAAATAAAAAAAAGCTTGTCTAAAGTACGTTTGTTTTTTAAAAATGAATTGTGGTGATAGCAAAGGTCGCTGTGCACTTTAAATCTGAAGCTTTAAGTGAACACTCATTACTAGCCTTTGGCCTGAAGATTTGAGTTCTTAATTAATTAAGACTTATTGTATACGCGAAACGTGCCTAAGTAGTGCAACTGTACTGTATTAAATACTCACATTTGTGCCCTAAAAATTGTGTAAATCAAACTGAATTTTCAAGTCTTTATAGTAGGTTCTGTCATTTCTAATACCCATTGTAGCTGTTTTTCATTAAAAACTGCAAAGTTGCAAACATTTGTGATGAATTGATGTCTTAACCTAACTTGTTGCGTCTATGTTCTCATTCAGTACATGCACTTTTTTGCTCACTTAGTTCATTTGGCAGCCTCGGCTTACTAATAATCTGTGTTCTCTGTGATCCATCCCACCCTATTTAAAGCCGTTCCTTTTAGCAATTTAAATACTCTTGTTTTGGTTTTGAATATCATTTTAGTGAAATAGCGAGTTTCTACATAGTAGTAACGCTGTGGTTCAAGACCAATCATTGTCTCTTGTTTTCCAAAACAGATATTCTGGAGACGATGGCGAATAACTTCTCGGAACGAAGCGGATAAATATTCTCCTGCTGAATGTTCAAACACTTACTCGGAATTTAAACAAAATTCGCAGTTACGTGGTATGTAGAGTTTACTTTTTGCACTGTCTATTATATAGGTGAAATTCGCCAGATTATGGGCTCCAAAGTTCTCCGATTTTGTGACTATATCGTGAGGGGTCGTCTCGATTTCTTGCCTCGTATGCCACCATCCATTATCAAAAAAATTCTTTCTTTTATTAATGTCGAGGACATCGTTAGTCTTAGCAGATCCTGCAAAGCGATTGCTGAGGTATCTAGTTAATAGTTACTTGTTTTTCCTACCTTCCGACCCAAAATTGAATTTCGTACAACATGAGTCTAATCATTTTTGTTTACTGTGGGGATAAAGTTCAACTGCAATCCAAACAATCCAAAGGCCTAGAAATTGGTTCTGAGATCGAAAAATTGCGACTGTCAAATTAAAATATGCCAAAAATCAAGTAAGCATAGAAATTAGGTTTGTTTTGAGAAGAAAATTATGTTAAATCGATGAGATAGCAGGAGTCCAAACCCTTAATGCATTGAAGTGGTATTTCGCAGTGTTATTTAGAATTATTTAAACTTATAATCATTGTATTTTTATAGTCTGAGGTCCTTATTAAACCTCAAACCCACTTTTGGAATCCATGGTACCAGATTTTAAAACAATACGTTGTTAATTTGTACAAATTTCAGTTCCTTGTTCTCAAATACTTTAATTTTACATCAATATGCATAATAATGCTCTGTGGGTTTGTAAAAAATTAATCAGAAGGAATCAGGGTAAAAATGAATGTTAATCTTCGCAACTTCTTTGTATCATTTTATATGGACGTAGTACTTCCAGATTAAATTCAACCACTGACTCCCTGGTCCCAGTGTCCTACATTCCTATAAAAACATGTTTAACGTTCTTTTGAGCTCTTCTTTCATAGGCAAAATTCTCAATGATAAACATACTTATTTGTAGTGGTGAATTTATGGGATTTTGTTGTAAAAGAGAAGAGGACCAATTTTGTGGCTTGTTTGATTGCAAAATTTAGCTTCCAATGTTTGTACGTGCTGCTTTTTTGCCGCATTAGGTGCCCAAAACATGAATTTCAGTTGAACTCTCATTCAGTAGAATTAAGTTGTCTAGTTGATTGAAATGCACAATATCTGTCCCAAACTGCCCTTTCTACCAACAACATTGATTCAAAACTTCAACTAGATAAACCAAACATTGTTATATTTTATCATTCAATCGAAACAGTCCCCAGGAAGTTCCTTCCCCTACTATCGGTTTACGTGTGGGTCCTATTGCGTTGCATTAATTTGGCCATAATTTGTTAGTCTTCCAGACTAAACCTTCATGTATAGCAGAACTCTCAACCCCCTAAATTAACTGCTTTAGGCATTCAACATACTTGATTCACACATCAAGTTTGCTTTGTGTTTTAGATTTGTAATGATGATGATGTCTGGCAGAAAGTTTATATCCGATATCACAAAGATTCCCCTAACGACATTGTCAAGGAGCTTGCCAGAACCTATAGCTGGAAACGCGTTTTTTTCACAAGCAAGCTAAAGTTGCAGGTAGTTGGTTGTGTGGAAGTGCTCTGCGCCATAAATGAGCCCCAATAACGAATACTTGTTGCTTTTCAGATGCAAATTCGTCGTCTGAGACTAGAGCAAGGTCAACCAGCCGGTGATGAGGCAATACGTGCAACCATAACTTCCATGACTGGGGGTAACAGCTCTTTCCTTAATAAAATTACATCTTTGACAAATATTCTTTTTCCTGACATGTTTTGGATATTGTGTTCTCTTTAGATAAGCCCTCTGGCTCTGAAATTTCAAGATCCCTTCGCTCAAGAGAAACAAATATTGGCGAATTTTCTAGTCTTCGCTCCTCAAATTAATGTGACCACTTAGAGGACCGGTGTACTTTTATCGTCTTTTTAGCAAGTATGTAAGGAACATTGTCTTGCAAAGGTGCTTTCCTGTGTATTGATTTAAATTTAACGACACTCATTGTAGTAATAATTGTACAAATCGGACAAATGCACCTGTTGTAAAATCGTCTGGACTGCTCCACTTTCTTTAGTCAATCGACTGGTTGTAGCATTGACTGGTAGTTATGGGCAATACCAACCACCTTTTATCAACTAATTTATTTAATCTAAAATGAGGTAAGCAGATTGGGCAGTCGCTAACCTTGAACATACAGAAACCTCTATAGCCGTGTTTCTTGTCGATGGATTCAACGTAGTTGGTTATCAGTGACAACCTCTATGATGTTGGTAGAAGGACCAGTTGTTTATAATATTGAACAAATAGATAATGGTGTTCAAGAAGTTGTATATGCAATTTTAATTGCACTATTTTAAAGGGTGATTGCAGCCACTGAGATGACAGAACACATGTTTATTAGTCTTTTGCAAGCAAACAAAGAGACAGGCTGGAAATTTGTCGATAATCATAAATCGAAATTACGTGTAAATTTTACTTGTGTAATTTTGAAACAAAAATTTACTAGTATTCACGGAAGTTTAAGACTGGGGATATCAGGCTACCGTAGCTCTTTTTCGAATAGAGCCAGTCGCAAGCGACAACGTGTAACGGTGCATCACGCTGAAAAAAATGGTAGGAATCCAGAATACTAGGTTGTCCATACAAATTTTAACGTTTTTCGGCACTATAAGGGATACATGTTCGATTATGATGGATTAATATGTAAATGTACTTAATATCCACTTTACAGTATATTGTATTCACGTTGATTGAACGTAAAACGTGATGTTTATTCACCAAATGTATATCCAAACTCACGGCAAACCGCCTTTCATATTTGCAGCCTGCATAATCGGTATTAAGGGGAAAGTTAGGGGTAACAGGGACTAGGTAGGTCCCGTCTTCAATGGCTGTAACATTTAAGATTTTCAAAGCTGTGGAAAACTTGGCAATCTTGCTATTAATGTTCACCTGGAAGTACCTATGGAATAATGCCGTAAAATACATGCTAGACTGGTTGTGAGAACTTACCGTCTGCGATTGTTTGATTTAGTGTTACCGATGCAAATCTGCCGGTCGAAACAGTTTATTTATGACCAGCTGCTCGGATTCATGTTTCAGGAGTTTTTGATGTGTTAACTCAAAATTTTCATTTAATTCCAGACTGTTGAATGTGTTCCAGCGTACCAAACCATTTCTTTGAATACTTCACTTCAAAAGTTGTAATTAAATTTAGTGAGAATCGTTTTGCACAAATTAAATGACTCCATCGAAACTCCGCTAAGGATAACGTAATTGTTAAGAACTATTATTCCATGTCATAATATAAAAGCTAAATTTCCTATGTAAAAATCTCTTTCCAAAAGTCACAACGCATTAACCAAGACAAATTTGTTTAACTAAACTACCTCTGTGCGAGAGTATAGATGAGCCCACTAGATTTAACCACTGCTCCCTTATCGTTCCACAACGAATATTACCGGCAAAGAAAGATTAGTTATTCTCCCAAAAATATGGACAATTTAAACTCGAATATGATGGAAATCTAGAACAATAGACGGATAAATAGAAGGCTGAAATACGGTAGAAGCAGTGTATAGTGCAGAGATATGCGGAATTTATCTAAAAAAAATAAATGAGTGGCATGCGATTAATGTGCACTTAGATATGATGGCTTCCTAAAATTATTTAAGTGTCCTAAGTCTCCAGATTCATGTTCTTGGGCTAACTGAAGCTGCTTAAGCTAAATCTAATTAACTATTAGAATTTCGGATAGAGAGAATCCTACCGTCCTGAACGGTGAGTAAGTGTTTCCGTACCTGTGATCGAAGCTTCTTTTCAAAATAACTCTTATCCACTGAGACAGATCCCAACAAATAATAATAAAATTAGAAGATTGAAGCCCATTCACAGTTGAAATAAATGACCTCGAACTGGTACCTTGATACCAGGCTTCAAACTGGCTTACATGGTCCCTGGCATTGCATTGATACACTCCTCCCATGCATGTTTTCGTGGTGTTACATGCTCTAAATTGAATGCAAGGGAGTACTTCAGTCTGCTCTAATCAGGAATGCCAAAAAATATTCGCCGAAATAGCAGCTTCTGTCGGTGAGGTTGGTGGGAGAGAGGCTTGCAGCCAAAGTTGTTGCGTATGCGAGGCCAGTTAAACCCAGCAATCTATTGTTACAGCAACCGCCGCACACAATCAGTCTGTAATTAGCAAATGGCGCCATCCTCAGTTGGTCATACCGCGGTAAGAACGACTTTATGATGCGATTATTTTTGCACAAACGTTACGTGTGTACGTGTTTGTTAATTGCTGTCTTTAAAACACCAATAAAATTCAGAAAAATATTGATAGGTTTTATCAGGTTTGACTAAAGACGGACGTGAGATTCAAACCACTTTTAGAGCCACCGATTGTGAACTAAGCCTGATGGCATACCCTTAATTAAACCCTAAACCAAGACCATTTGATGGCTTGTAAACCTCAAGGGGCTAAAACTCCACATACTTTTATTGCAGTAATCTAAAGTCACTAACAAGTTACCATCAAGAGGAATCAAGAGTGTGTCCGGTTCTGACGATTCCAGTGATCAACGCAACCGCCCCTATTCGAGTGTAAACTGTTGTGGGGGCGTTAAGACAAACATCTGACCCAGCACATGTGACCTCATTATATTGCGCCGCCTAAACACTGATCCCGCCTTCAGTTTGCGGATGTTGTCATTTGAAGGGATAGCGAGGTATAATATTCACTGTATTCTGGAAGCAACGGCTCTCCGACAAGTGTCGTTAAAACCTCAAGTAGAACTTTACACATCTATCTCCTTTAAAGGTAGCACTTCTGAGTAAAATAAGACACTTCCTCATGTAACTACAGCTCTAATTGGCCCAAATAATTCTAGATTTAATAACACATTACTGGCGGTTATACCCATCCCGTGAACGGATGCAGCATAACATAACCCAACTGAAGAACGCTCGGGGGATAAGCTAGTTGAGGGCATTGTAAAATGAGTGCTCTGCTGAACTTAACCTAATTAAAACACTGAACCTTTATTTGCCATTTCAGACTTTTGGCCTTTTAAGACGTTGTGGAGAACGTAACCATGTTCTACTATTACGGTCAGAACAATTTTATTCCTATCCGGAACGGATATAGCTTCGCCTAAATGCTTCAAGGCTATCATTGTTAATCTGGTGTTCTACAGGTCTCTTGGTGTCAATACCCGAAAAAGACAACGTAGTTGGGCTGTCCAATAAAACGGTAGTCTCCCTCTCGTGTCAGGGAGCAATGAAGGTTGTAAAAGGCGACACGACTAGACGGAAAGGTTTAACGAAAGGTTATTTGTATCAGCTGCCCCCCTTTGAACCACACCTACCCTCTTAATTGGCACGTCCGCTATGGATACGCCCATGCACACACACACACACACACACACACACGCACACACACACACACACACACACACACGGGACACGATGACGCATCACGTCTTGTGGATGAATCAGCTGCAATGTCCATCTGGACGTGCGGCCTCTCGGTCACCTTTGTTCTCGAGTGCTTCGAATCGTTGTTTGAAACGGCACTCACTTAGCCCAGTTTTCATTGAGAGCCCTAAAAATAAAAGTAGTCACATCGGAGAGTCATTCTTACCCCTGAGGAGGGCGCCATTTGCTAATTCCAGACTGGTTGTGTGCTGGTTCTGCTGTAACAATAGATTGTCATTTGTCATTAACATCGAAGCGACGCTGGGTTTAACTGGCCTCGCATTTGCAAAAACTTTGGCTGCGAGCCTCTCTCCCACCAACCTCACCGACAGAAACTGCCATTTCGGCGAATATTTTTTGGCATTCCTGATTAGAGCAGACTGAAGTACTCTACTTGGTCAAGCTAGTGCCGTTTCAAACAACAATTCGAAGCACTCGAGAATAAAGGTGACAGAGAGGCTGCACGTCCAGATGGACATTGCATGTAACACCACGAAAACATGCATGGGAGGAGTGTATCAATGCAATGCCAGGGACAATGTGGTTCTGTAACGCATGTCGGTAAGGTTTTATTCGAGTCGAACTACATGAAACCGTCACACTTTCAGTAGATGAATGAACACTCAAGAGTTGCGCTTAATCTAATTCCGGTATTCGATTGAATGGGGACGCGCCAACCTCCGAGTCAGGAAGATGTAAATGTTTTAAATTGAGAATAGTTGTGCAGACACGCGCGTGGAACTTGGGACAAAGACAGAGAACGCATGGTAGCCAAAGCGACGTCGGTGTGCCTCCCAGACGGGGGTGAATCGATGCGTGATGTGAGTCGTGATTTGACGAGCTATTTCGAAGCCTGGTATCGGCGTACCAGTCCGGAGTCATTTATTTAAACTGTGAGTAGGCCTCTATCTTTAAATTTTATCATTTGTTGGGACATGTCTTATTGGATAATTTTGAAAAGAAGCTTCGATCACGTATAATGAAGCACCAATACGCCTCCCAGACATCATGTGACGTTGTAGTCAATGTATGGTCTCATTACTGGAGGGCATCCACTAGTCAGGAGACATTAAAATTATTGCGACCAGTCACACATACTAGGCACAAATGGATAAATATTATCTCTAGCCTCATTTGAGTAGCTACCATGATCGAGCACTTTCTGCCCACAAATTGTTAAAGAGAATAAACACAATAATCACGCGGATGTATTTGAAGGAAGAAGCAAAATCACGTGTCGATTTCAATGCCGTAGTGTCGTAGGATCCACGTTCGCATTTGATGTATCCACACAATGATAAAGGCTAAGAGGAGTATGAAGGCGTACAGCCAGGCGGTGAAGTAGGCTAAGTCGGGGAGTTCGGGCCAGCTGACAGCGAGAAGAGCTGCCGAGTCAAGGAGGCGAAAGGCCTTCGGCAGGAGGGTGTAAGTAGCCTCTTCCGGACTCACCTTCGACCAGTCGTCCAGTGAACCCGGGTCCTTCATCGGCTCGAAGAGTTTGGATTCAGCAAGTGGCTCGCCCGAGTTTGGAGACGCCGCCTCTGAACTCAGGCTGCACAACGAGAATGCCGTTTGGAGCTCCTGCTTTTGACGATCGCTCAGAGAAGTAACCACTGCTTCATCATCCTATTTGGCAAAACTTACCATTAAATCCATGCTATAATGCGTACAAAAAGTAATGATTTAAACAACAAGACGTCCTACATTTACCTGTCAATACGTGATAATGCTCTTGAATGCTCACGTGGCACGATGTAATTTGCATTTTAGAAAGTAAAGTGGCTATTTCTATCGATTTTACTTCTGACCACTTATTCAAAATTATCCTCTTAAGAGATTGAACTACCGTCGTTGCTTGCCTCATCACGACTAGGAAGACAGGATTGAAGCTTTATCGAAAGGAATATTGAATCAACTTGCAGTTGTTTTAGATTAAGTTATACATAATTTAAGAGGTAGTCATTTAATAGTTTCTTTATGACATGGAATTATCTAATTGTTCCGATCAAGCATCTACCAATCACTCTAAGTAGCAACAAATATTACTTCACGACGAATGTCCACAGTTTACCACTTGCTTTTAAGCAAGATAGGGGTCAGAGGCTAATTATTGCTTTCAATTTCATTCTACACTTCAGGTTCCTATTCGATGTCTACCACGACAAATTCAGAGACACAATACATAATTTTTAGTTCCAGGGATTGCAGAATCCAGTAACTCCACATGACCTACCCAAGCTCAAACATTTGAATTCCTCGTGGTTGGGTTACCAGAGATTATTTGAAAGGCCAAAACGCCTACCGAACCCATTTATCACATCACAAACCTCTTCGCGAAGAGAGGCTACCAAATAACACCAAATGCAGACGTCTTGCGCTTCGCAAACCCGGAGCAGCCCACGCACTGCTCCAGCTTAATTCGTCCTAGACGACTCCGTTGCCTTTGGCACGCAAATGTCTGAAGACAGGCAGCTCTGAGGTGACTTCCAAGCCCTCGACAGTGTTACAGTCACAGATCGATATTCACTTCCTCACGTTGACGACTTCGCCCTTGTAACTATGACTTTCTGAACTGTTTCGAGAGGTGATTTGGTTCACACAAATCACTGGATACCCGTAGATATTGGGAAAGAGCCGAAGATTGCTGCTACCGCGTCGTGTATATTCACTTAGTCCCTATACCTGCTTTTCGGTTAACTCAATGCCGCCGAGACGGTTCGCAAGTTTATGACAAATATATTTTCATTGTCTCGGTTTAGTTTTCGTCTGTCTTTGTGTTATATTTGGACGTGGGAAAAGCCCTTGTTGTTTGTGGGGGTGGACAACGCATTGACAAAATAGAACCGAAGTCCTATTCCATGCAAAACTTCTCAGACAACATCGGCAAGATTTGAGCACTTAAATTTGTTCCAAGTAAACGTACCATCCGCTCACAGACACCTTTTAATGGCATCCAAAGGCATGCAAACAGACCGACAAGCCCCACTACCATAGGGCGTCGCCCGACACTCGCTCACACCTGCGACTTTCACCACAGACACAGCTTACAGGCCACGCCACAACCTCGCTAGCATGGAATGCACACCTGCCGCAGCAGCCAACGCCGCATCTGTAGTAACCCGGGCCACATCCGTGCATTACTAACGAAAACGACGATAGTTACGGCAACCATCCAACCAAAGACCAAAAGACAACAGTGCTGCCGAGACCCAACTGCGAGCTTTTTAACTGCAGCAGAAAAAGCGGCGCTTACCGAGTTCAAATCACATACGCGGTACCGGATCCGTCTGCTAGGTCCCTGGCAGATCTGGCCGGGTGCATGGACGTTGCACTCTCGGGTACACTCCTGATAGGCGTGTTTGAAGCAGGCCTCAGCAGGCGCTGGCCACTTGCAACTGCTCCAGGAACTCCAAGTGGACCAATATGGTTCTGGTGGAGGATCTTCGCAGTTCTTGCCGGAATAGCCCGGTGGGCAGTGACACTTGTAATCCAACGGATCTCCTGTCGCCAACTGCTCGCACCTCCCACCAGAGAGACACGGGCCATTCCGTAGGTCGCCACTTTTGCAGGCTGGAATCGGAACGCAGCTGGGCTCCGTGGGACCACCTGGCTTGTGTGTCCTCAATGGGCACTCACATCTTTATAAGTAAAAATTGGACATAAGACAGTAATGAACATTTGTATAGCCTTACGAAACCTTCATTACAGGAGGGCGCAGCGAATGGATTTTGAATAGTATGGGCTATTTTGGGTTTTATAAGCGATCGCCTAACTGTTATGTCATGAGGGGTTGCATCAACCCAGAATTCACAAGTCAATGCCCTATTGAAGGATTTGATGCGTCAACAGCGCGGTCAATGCCCAGGCCACCCTCAGCCTACAGTGGCGTGTTGGCGTGTCCCATTCAAAGCGCGCCTTTGCCACACGCTGTACCTATATGCTAAGGAAATCCCTCCACAACCCTCCGGTATAACAATACGTCGCTATCACATCATGCTGGCTAATCCATCCCATGAGTAAAATTAATTCAACTTGATTTAAAATGTATTTGGATTTGCAGGCTTTCGCACAACTGGACCAACAAGTATGTAAATTGATTACTTTTAAAAACTGCACAAGCACGAAGTCAAGTCATTTCGTGGTCAAAAGTACATTAACGACTACAGGAACTCTAATTACACCAAAGTGCTTCAATTTGTTCCTCTCAAACGCAAACGTGTCGTACATTGTATAAGCGAATATCAGATAAATAACTGAATCGTCACTTGACGTGGAATTAGCCATACTGACCGTAAACAAACTTAGTATTGTAAAGGGCAAAAACTCTGAGAAAATAGTGGGAAGAGTTAATTGCATAAGCTGTGTGATCAGTCGCCTAAAGTGAGATCTCCACAAAAGCTAGATTGTACACTTTTGATTTTGCCTAGTTCTTAGGGAGAATTCGTTTTGAGCATTTGAGTAGCAACAAGGCCATGTTATTAAAATGATTTGTGTGAATCGAAATGCCACCAAATAACACTGTTTTAGGGTACATTGACGCATTTTAAATTGACGTTAAGCCCATGGGAATGCCTACAAATCACACGGCACGGAAGTGTCCCGTAAGTATAACACCAGACAAGAGCTTGCCCGATACCCACCTGAATCCATTGTAGGGATCCTCAGGGGCGCGCACACACTTGTAGGGCTTGCAGGCCTTAACGCCGACTCCCAGAGCACATGGATCGACATCGTACTCACACAGATCCCCTCGAAAAGCTGGCAAGCACTTGCAGATGAAGACCTTTTGAACACTATCATCCTCCTCCTCCTCCTCAGCGTCGCCGTCCTCGTCTGATCCGGTGTTTAGAGCCTTCTGACACTCGCCCCCGTTCATACAGGGATTCCCACCACCGCAGGCAAAGTCTGCCATGTCTTCGACGCAAGTGTCCTGTACTCGGTCATGCTGCCGAAGAAATGGTAAGTGTATGGCTTAATCGTCACAGTTGAAGACAAAAGTGCCACCGACTGGTAAGTGTGAGGCCAAATTAAACCACATTTGGCGATTTTTTATGTTAGTACGTTCTCCACGCAGAACTGCAACAAACCCACTACAGCAATAGTTTAGCTTATTTTGACCCCAAAGGTAAGCCCGAAAAAAACTATGCCTGCATGGATGGCTGATTCGATTATCCTGCAGTTTTCCAGCACCCTAGTCCGCCTTTGAAAGTGCATCCTTCCAAACCGATGGATTGCGACCACCACTCTCAACATCACACAGTCACCGGTGGCCAGACACACTTTGTTTACTTGAAACTGTAAAGCTAACTAGTGTCTGACCACGTGATCTAGGGAAGCAAGATTGGGCGTCTAATAAGAGCTTAATCCTGTCAGTGCCTTAGCACATTTTCGAAGTTAAACAACATTGACCTCACTGAAAGTTGTAATTGTCCACGTTCTCCAGCTAAACCTCATGCAATGGAGACTATAACCATAATTTAGGTTGCTGAGAGTGATGACAATTCATATCACTACTGAAATACATCACAATGCAATGTTTAAAATCTCGCGATATACGTCTGATTTGTTTTAATGAGCATTTATACGAAGGTGATTTCAACATCCTAACCGTGTAAAATGGCTCGCAAATGCAGAAGGGGACCTTGGCAGAAGCCAGTTGCGCTTCGTATGCATTGACAAAGAGCTGGTTTTTGTGTGCAAAGTGCTTGAAAAACGAGAGTGGCAGCCGATTCTCCCGAGGAATCATCGCGTGCCAACGCTTGAAGGCCTCCGATAGGTCACCTGCGGTCTCCGGTTCCTTGTCAGGCGAGTAAAGCTTTAGCTCTTCGGGCACGTACGTGCCACAGACACCAATTGAATATGGCGCTTTCCTACAGAAGTTGGGTCCTTTCACGCGGCAAACATTTGGACAGTTGAGGTGTTTGTCAATTCCACGGACGCAGAGGCCCAATCTGAGTGGTAGATGAAAGCCTATTTGTGAGGCCTAGGTATTACAGGAGGGCGATGATCGATATTACGCGGCATTTTCGCCCATTTTTAACTAGTGACCGAGAAGCAAAAAGCACCCTCTGACGAGCCGTCAAATGACGTCATGGAATGCGCAAACGCCAACAAAAATGTGCACAAGGCCAAAATAAGGACTGGTTCCGCAAAACCAGTTTGCGTTTTTCTCAAAATGATAGATCCCCGTAATAAGACATAGGAATCTACTGGCAGGTAGCGTCATTATGTCCACACGTTGGTAAGGCAAAGTCATGTCATGGTTGAATTACTGCGGCCTTGAATACGCGTGGTTAGAGTAGCATCCTATTTAAGAGTGATTAAGCTGAACATTTACAAATACAAAAAAAGCCTAATCATCTTAACCAATCAAATGTTGTTTAAGTGTCAGAGACGCTCTTATACTGGTTCTTACATCCAACGACTTTAATGTTGCAGCGTTTTAACAATGTTTCGACTGCCTTATGACATTACAATATCCTCACTCTTAGACAATGGTTCAGCCAACAACTTCTCTCTACCACTAGGTAATTTCAACTCCATCAGAAAAAGGAGGTAGGGACAGTACATAGTCGTTCGTGAGAAAGCAGCCTAGGGCTCGCGGCAACTTTTGATGCGGCTAAACTAGTTAAGTGGGTCTGTCAAGCCAAGCAATAGATAAAAATTACCCCAAAACGCACCGATAAATTACATCGAGAATACCACGCACTCCATTGGTGTTGCGAGAAAGATCCGTGTCATAGACATCCCTCACCCAGTCAAGATCGTTAAATAGTTCACAGTTGAGGCGCATCATCAGTTGGCTGCCAATTGCGTCCTGTGGCACCTTGACAACTTCCAAAAGCATCTTCATGTAGCGTTCATTGGAGAGAATAGAAGCTGGTGGCACATGGTCGGCAAGCTCACGGTCGACGACAGCGCGACCTGCCAGCTTGGACATATAGTACGCCTTCGCAGCATCTTCCAAATACTTAACTTTCTGGGTTTGAAGATTAGGTACCCCCTGGCACTGCCACCAGATATTCAAGGGGTATAACCCCTGTTCTATATCATATATTGAACCAAACACAGCTAAGATGCACACATTTAGAAGCAAAACTATGATTAGTATGCTCGGTGCTCTCCGAGACATGTGCCTGTGAGCAAATCAATAAAACTAAACTTAAATCAATACAACCCGAACATAGTTAGGCAATTATTGCATTATGGGCAAGCGGGCATTTCAGCTGGAATGTAAACTTGGGCTGATAACAAACTTATTACAGATCGTAAACTAAGTAAATTAAGATCTCGTACTGGTTTTCTACGAAAAAAGGGAAGTAGCCTGGAAATCACGGTGACACTTGCATGCAAATTGTAGGCTGCAAGTTGACGCACTACGTGAGATCGTTTGTGACAGGAATATGAGTGTACATAAAATGTTACAGTAGTCTGGCAAAGGGACAAATCCCTGTGCTAAACAGGGTTACGCCTTTACGAGTTATCCCACAGAAAAGAATTCATCTAGCGTCATCACATATATTAAGGAAAAGTGTTAAAAGCTAGGGGCAAGTGACGAGGTTTCTGGATGAGCATTACAGATACTGCGGGATTACTGCCGCGGACAGTCACACAGCGTCCAAATACACGTATATATTACAAGAATATATCAGGAGGATAAAATGATTATATACAAAAAGAATCAAAGTCATAAATAAGATCATTGAATTATCCCCGTTTCTGACCGCTTGCTGTACTCAAGCGGGAGGCGACCAGGTGAGGCACGAGACATCCAATTCCACTAATGGGGCACCTGCACCTCGGCCTGCCGACATTCGGGCCTTGTCTCGCTGCGCCATCTGCGATACATACTCTTTCAGTGCGCGGTGACTTATTTCTATGTGCCGGCCGTGGCGCCAGTACTTGATTGTTGGGTGTGACTCTAAAGTCCAAATTACGTCCTCTGGGGCGATGCAGGTCGCTGAGCTAAATGGCACAAAATTAGGAAGTATAAATGCTGACTACATCAAAACAACGAACATAAACATTAGACTGACCCAGCAGTTGACAAAATTGACTCGTAAGAAAGGAAAACGCTACCTGATTTCTTCAATAGATTTGTTGGTAAAATCAAGAAGATATTTGAAAATGACACCTTCCCAATAACTCCTGTAACTGAGTCGTCCAAGATCTGAAAGTGGCTTTTCAGGTGATCCAACGAGGCCTTCAATCTTTGCTAATTCGTAGCCTTTAAGAAAAGAGGAAAACGTGGCGTTAAATTCAGCTACATAAATTTGCACTCGTGAAAAAACTACACTTACTGAGACTGATCAAAAATTTCCCATAACCCTTTCGTTGAAATGGAGGAAGAACGAGGATACAAGCAAGGTTGTTTTTATCAGCTGAGACGCGTTCCTTGGAAAAATAACCCACGATATGGCAACCAGAAGGGTCAGACTCACAAAGAACATAAAATACGAAAGGCGCAACGTCGTAGTAAAGAGTTTTGTGATCCAGAAATAACTTGGCCAGAAGGCATAGGTTTTGACAGTAGAGCTAAAAGCAACTGTTACGAAAACCAAAAAACAAATCCTCACTTTCTGCGTAGATCCATTGATTTCATACACCCGGATGGACTCTTTACGATAGACCTCACGACCAGGGGGTTGACGCTGTCTACAGTCTTTGAGCATGTGGCGCAGCCATGTCCTTTCCATTTTCATATACTTAAGGCAGTACTCACAAATCCACAAGTATTGCTTTCGTCTGTACTCTTCAGGATAGGGAGAGAAATACCAAGTTCCGATCTCGTACTTTCCAAACCGAATTAGGTCAATAAATTTGACACGGGTAAACTCCTGGTGCTCACGTTCCAGACGCTGTGAAATGATATCTGTTGAATCAGGTTCCTATGAAGAGATACATGGATTAATCAAAGACCCATGGTACAATTCAAAATAGATTAAAGCCAAAATAATGCTACGGCATTAGGCATATGATGCCGCAAACAGGAATCGAATTCACAACCTATCAGGAAAGCGATAGGCGTTTATGAACAAAAATGACAAACACTTTTTTAATTATCCGAAACGATAGAACCTAGTTAGTAAATAATTTCTAGAATCAATCGTCCAAAATAAAGGCCTCATACTACGTAGATCAAGACAATATAAACAGGAAACTAACCGATGGTGAACTATATATTTCCTCATATCGACGTTTTTGGTGGCGAGTGAGACGTCTGTCACTCGGGCCTGGTACGCCCAAAACGTCAGTTGGGGTTGCAGAGCTATTAAATTTCGAACTTATGTTGATCCTGTCGAGTGTAACCCACTCATCAAGTCGACGATCAACTATGGTCAAATAGTTTATAGGTTCACTGGCTTACATCCTAAATAATGAACAAAGTACTCTACTTGGAGGAAATCTGTAAGACGAGTTTCAACCACACACGCAGGATCTAAGAAACGATAGACAAAAAAGTGCGCTTACATGTCTGGCCGTCGGATCGACGAATGTAGAAATTATCACCAACGTTAACATCAAACATCCCAGGCATTTCTACTAGTAAAAACAGCTTGGTTTAGTAATTACAATTAAATGTAGTTTCTACTAATGACCTGAGACAAAATAAAATACACACAAAATCAAAAATGCATAGGTGCAGAAGATTATTTGAATTACTTCCATTAGAAATACTCGAAGAAACTTATAAAATAATACAGACTCCCAGATTTAAATGACTAGAACAAATACCAATAAATTAAATGCAAAAAAATCACAGAACACAACAACTTTGACACACCGAGGCAGAAAAGCGGGAACAAATGGAATTTGATTGAGTGACAATCAAGAACTCACCTCCCACAGTTATACTTAGCTTATTCAAATATATTTAATAAAAAAAATCAGTTCGTTGTTTTTGTAATAAATGTGTACATTGTTGCTCTATTACTTTTAAAACAAAATATTTTGATTTATGTGGTCAAATGATACTGTTTATGCATGGTTTTTTTGCAATAGCAAAGGAGGGCACAATAAAAAAATAATAATAAACTGAAGTTGTTATTAGCTACGTTATAAATTCTCACACAATGCAAATAACATACTAATATAAACTGACGGTCTAACTGAAAGAGAGAAAAAGTAAAATGAGGTATGAACAGCGTGTATTTACACAAAAAATAACGATGTCATTTTCATTTTGAGATTACAGAATTATAGAAGAAGAACTGTTTTAAATCTGGATATTTAAAATATAAGTAAGTGTTATTATTGATGTATTATTGACCGGAATACAAGATACGCCTTTTATTCATCGATGAAACGTAAACTGGGTGCTGAATTCTTTTGAATCTTTTAAAGATCAATAACTAAAAATTGGCTTTTGCTTGTGTGTCACTGGCCAATTTTCATGGTAACGGTCCGACGTGAACATTGGGGGTGTCGTTAGGTAGTAGCAAAACCAATGTTGGTTAAATTCTAGCTAATACAGTGCCTCCAAGCACCGATATTAGGGATAAACTAATACTTGTTATGACCATGGTTCGTAAAGTTAAAACTTTATGCAGTACATTGCTTGACAAACCAAGGTCATGTAAAATTATGCAAAGGCGAAATCAAGACATTCTACAAAATTTTAAGTCAATGCCTTTATTAGAACCAGTCTCTGAGGATATCAGCGTTGTTACCCGTGTTAGGAAACAACATGTTCAGCGTACTATTCGAAGATTTTACGGACAATTTGAGTCAAGATATCAGGTAACTTAAGTACTTAAATTCTTTTAAATTTTCATTGAGGAAATTCTCTCCCTTCGATTTGCAGATTATGCCTTCTGCCAACAGGAAAATACTGGGAAATAAATTCGATTGTTTTCTCTAATTACTATGGTATCGGGCCACCAAGTTTAAATCTTCAGCATACATTTAAAACGCTGTTTTACTTCTGATTTTGAGAACTAAACGTCAATAACTTGCCTTATTTTTTGCTCAATATTTTCATATCATATATTCTTCAATCAATAACTGTGAAAAATTGGAATAGAAATATCTGTTCAATAATTTTAAATTCCTTTTTATTTTTGACTGTCCGTCCATCAAGTCAGCCATTAACTAACGCTCTTAGCTCGTCAATAAATCATAAATCAAGCGCAAATGATAATTTGCACAAAGGTGGCGCTGTAAGTACATTTTTAAGCAATTAGGTCTATGGTGCTTCAAACGTCAGAGACAAGATTCACATTAGCTCCTCAGACTTAGACAAGGCAGATGAGTGGCACGCTTACCGTCTTGGCAGAATGTAAACATATGCTTTAAGAACTTAAATTTGAATACTACTAAAGGAACGCGTACGAATTAAAAACAAAATTGTCCACGACAATAAATTGTTAAGGGTTTTTCAACAATAGACATAACGATAGTCAGTTGAGTAAACGGGCAACGATAAAAGTGTACCACAAAATAGTCGTAATTAACAAATTTCGATTCTAAATATTGCTTTCGGAAAATAGCATAACGAACGCCGCAAATCTTTGTTCTATTTCTTCTTATGTTGTTTAAAAGCCTTTTTAAATACAGTGCGAAAAATTAGTGGATTCAGCAAGCGTGTTTCAGAATATATCAAAATTTTGATGCATTTGAAGTGTGGCTAAAAAGCATAGGTAATGAAAGTCTATAGTACGGGAAATCAGACCTTTGCACTGCACTTGAACCGTTAGATAATTCCCAACATTTATGTGTATGTAATTTTGATTTGTATCCTAATTATTATGCCCCGACATTGTGGTAAAAGTTTTTGGTTTGATAGCAGAGAGTTTACAAGGTTCATTTGTGACTGGTGCATTCGAATTTCTGTATAGGATGCAATTTTTCTTGAAAAATGTATCAGACCCCGGAGTTGTTAATAAAAATCACATAAATCGAAATCGCGTACGCAAATATTAGCGAATTATCTTAAAGGCAAATTACGGCAACTATCTCCTTGCCCACAATATAGGACAAAGTCAGTGGCAAATTTAGTATTCCATTTAGATGTGAGCATTTGTAGTTGCAATTAACATGCATATACCTACAGTGACTAAATTTGTTTTACTGAAGCCAGTTTCATGAAAAGTCACAGTTTTGAATCTTTTAAAAAAATCTAAATTAGTTTATTTGGCCCTAAATTAACTTTTCGGTTGCTTAATGTAAAAACATAAAGCAAAATCTTACATCACTGCCAAGTAATTTTAGTCACCGCTTCTAGTTAGTAAAAGACCAAATATGGCACTACGCATAACGAAAGACTGGGGATTACCACCTATGCAGTCACATCAGAAGCTGACAAAACAACTCCAAGTCCAACCTGTTTGAGTTATATTACACATTCGTCTAGCTATTTAGTCAACTACAACAATGAATCGGTGTAAAATGTTTCGAATTGATATAAATAGCAGCGATACACATGGACTTAAGAAAATGGATTGATGATACTTTACTTATCCTTTACGTTCTTAATTAAGGCGATATCAAGTGCATAGACAGAATGATAAATCAAAAAAATATTAAAAAATATTGTGAATGCGTTACCCGTTACTTATAAATTTTTCCCTTCAGAGGAGTTTTTAGACCATGTGCAATCTTACTTAATCTGAAAAAAATTTCCAATTTGCACCACTTTGGCATATTTTTTAAATAACGATTTGCTGTCAAAATATTCACAACAGCTTGTGTAATTGACGGAATTTCTCATGCCACTACTTTAAAGATACTACAAATTCATTGGTTCATGTCGAAAGTGTCCTCAAAATGTAAAGTCAGGTCAGAAATGGAAATTGATGATCCCGAGAAGAATCCGCCAGGCTCCATGTACTGGGCCAAAGTTGGGTCTCATCCTTGGTGGCCCTGTATGATCTATAATAGCCCAAATGGCGAAGGTTTTTATAGGATGCTAAAATCATGTCCAAAGTATCATGTTCAGTTTTTTGGGCCAGTTGTCGAGCGTGCCTGGGTTTCGAGTTTTAATCTCATTCATTTTAAAACCAGAAAAAAACTCGAATCCCAACTACAAGATCTCTGCAAAGCTTGGCCAGTATGTTTTGGGTAGTTTTGCTATGGTTTAGGGTTTGAAGTCCAAGTATGAGTTGAAAGTTCCCAACCAGCGATTAAAGTGGTGGGACCAATCTTGGAAAGAGGCAGATAAAGCTTATTGCCTTTCCCTTGAAGAACGCGTTAATACTTATGGTCGGCTGAATGCTCCACCTGAAAAGCATGCTCTTAAAGCCGAAGAGGAAGGTAAAGTTTTCTACTTATCTCACCGTTTAAGCCGAATTGTTGAAAATGATGGACAGCGTCCCACTCACACTGGATGAAGAAACTGAGTCAATTGAGACTTTTGTACAAGTTGAAAAAACTCGACGGATGTTGTTAAATGCTAATCTTAATGAATTGGAACTGGATAATGCACTTCGTATTCAATGGCCTGCCTTTGATATTGCAACCAAACGCTCGTATTTATCGAACAAGCTGGAAATGTTAAATCTGGAGTCTGAGTTTAAAGTAAGTCCGCACATCCTAATTATTTTGAATTTCGCTATGCAGCTCGGCTTTTATACGGCTATTTATTAAATGCAACATCGCATTCGAGAAGATCGTTTTTTTCGTTATTTTGAATTTAAATAGTCGAAGATGATTCCTAGTCTTAATGTTAAGAACTGTTGTTTTCGTGCTTACATATCACAATTTTGAATATAAATTTGTTTTTGTGCTTCTTATCTCCTCGTTCTTTGTATAATATCAATCATTGAAAGCTCATTTTGTTCTGTTGCGATTGCTCACTATACTGGTTTGTTAACATACGTTGCTTAAGTTCCGACGGCTAACCGTCGTTGACATTTAGGTGTCGGGGGCGCTGTTTTGATTCTAAAAATTCAAATATCACATTAATTTTGCTTTCCCGACCCCTCTTGACATTTCCCTATTAACCCTTTCCTTTTCACATTCTCTTCCTAGCTTTCTCCCACTCTAATCAACTCAGTCCCTTCTCTGTCGCTTGCCTACAGTCTTTGTTTTGATCGTCTTGGAAATAAAGTTCCTACTTATCGACTTTTCTTCTTCGGTGTCAATGCCCACCCCAGATACCATAAACCTATTGTAAGCGATATTGCTGTCTTTGCAGATGGACCACTCAAGAACTACCCGTGGTGCTGGACGCAAATCGGTTTTGTCAACAGACGAAAGTTCAGGCATGAAACCCACGCCAAAGGCCAATAAATCTGATAAAGTAAGCTTTGTAGTTTAGTTATTTTGTATGTTTTTTTTTCAAATTTTGGTAGCTGGTATTGTTTGTCAGCCAGCGCCAACCACATTAAATGAAACTAATGCAGGACCATAAACTAAGTCTACTCGATAAAACGAGTAGAAACCTTCTGTCTGGTGGGTTCCTGCACTCCAAATGGTCTATGAAATAAGTTATTCAATAATATTGGATGGGTGTAATAGCCTAATTGATTTACATTTGCGTCAAAACAATGCAGTGTTGTGCTTAGTTTTTGTCGAAACAGTTGCATAAGCAGTAAAAAACACTGATAATGTGAAGCAAGAATTCGTGTTTTAGTAGTATGGTCCGGGATTATTCCTCCTAATTCTGAAATAATTTGGCATGTTTGGGTAATAGTTAATTTGATTTTTTGAATTGGAGGTTCTTAATGTTGTGTAATTGTTTAATGATATTGAGGTCAAAACCATCTGGTAAGAGTTATATAAATAAATCCCTGCTGTTTGCAGTGGAACTTGTTTATTTACCTTCTTTTTTCGTCATACCGACATACACGTGATGTCTTGGATTATTTTTTGTGTGGAAAACATTTAGTCGTGTTGCCATTATTTACCCATATTAAGATAGTCATAAAAAATTAAAATCACGGCGGCCCGATCTACTTAATGACCTCTTAGCTGATTGAATTCACAAAGTTTAATTTGGAATGGATTTGTAGTAGATTATATATACACTTTAACTTATTACCGTAATTTAGTGCTTATTACAGTAATAGATGTCGTTCCACAAAAATAAACGGATAACACCCTTCAAATTCCTGTTTTATAAATTGTGGAGTGTTTTAACGTCTGTTAATTGCGAATCTTATAAACATTGGTAACCTCTTTTTTGTAAGAACGAGCTTATATTACCTTTCGTTAACTCAATCGAAATGCACGAAATTTATGTGCCCTGAATTATCCATAAAACTGTCGCTTCATTCGTGTACATCTTCCCGGGCTTATTCCTACGCTACATGGGCCTGCACAGAGTGGTGTTCTGGGTACTAATTAAGCGATATTACACTATTTATTTGTGCTGAAAACTCGGATTGTAAGGATTCGGTATCACTACCAACTTACTGAGATAAAAAAAAAGAATATCTAAGGAGACCTTGTTCATTTTAAGCTTTTCTCCTTGCCGCTCACTTATTCCTTTCCCATTTCCCACGCCTTCCACGATCCGTACATCCTAATTTTGCCAATGTTAGCTGCCCTTTTACATCCGGGGTTCACTTTAGTTCGTTTTTCTGTGTGCCTTTGCCAGCCCAAAAAACAGAAACCACGGGAGAAGCTGGAGTTAGATCTGGAGATTCACCGACTGATTGCGTCGCCGGCGCCCTTTCGCTTCCAGCCCGTGTGCCCCGTGTGCGAGGTATACTCCAGCGCCCCCGGGCAGATGCTCAAATGCAACGGCCCCTGTGGTCGCATCGTCCACCCCCGATGCATGCGCTACAAGGAACCCCCTAAGCCTGGTAGGCTTTGTTGCCATTAGGTGTCTGTTTCCACTGCGTAGATGATTGTTCAGGCTGATGTCGAATCGGCTACTACTAATTCTGGTTAAAGCCACCTCAGGTCACCTAGGTGTAGTATTTTTAACGCTCCTGTTACACAACGAAAGTCCTGTAACTGTCGCATATCGGCGTGGAGGATCAGGCAGTAAATGTAGGCGATGGCTACTTGCGGTAGCTCCAATGTGAAGTCTTGGGATCTTCGCACTGCTTCAAAACTTCTCAATTCCCCGTATCTGATGATTCAAATATGGTTTTTAATTGCCTCCTTAGTTGAACACAGGGGAAAGTTGGTGGTGGTGGGGCTGTTCTTCCTAGTAAAATTGGGGAGCCTTGTTGAATGAGCTCCAGTTTTTCTCGTAGTGGAAAGTGGTCTTTCGATGCAGTTTCCTCATTCTTACTTCTTTAATAATTTCACGGGAATCCGCATACTTTCGGCGTTTTTTGTCCTTTTATGAAACATTAAATCAATTCACAGGCAAGCAAATTAGATGTGTCTTACAACCGCTAGATTCTCGGCACACATGTAAAGATCAAACATTTCGGCGTGTGCAATATCATGCCCATACGAGGTGAAAAACTTGTTTAAATGATTCGGTTTACTTTTGCATTCCCAGACCTGGGAATAGGTTGACAGGTTGTGAGCAGTTTTAAACCCGTTAATCTCAATTTTTTATTGCAGAGAACCAGCGACCAGAGATTTTTAAGTGCCCTCAATGCCTAACTCAGAAGTATCTGTGTGCCGTTTGTGGCGACTCCTCGAAAAAGACCAATACGGACGATCAACTGCTTCCCTGCCAGGCGAGTCCGAACACCTAACTGTAGTAGCAATAATTTAAAAAGTGCTTTTGTATGGATCATTGTGCTGTTTTCGTCACGCTTGCAGATGAAGGGTTGTGGCCGACACTTCCATCGTGGCTGCCTTGCTCAACATCCGGGTGTGGTGCTGGCGGACACGCTAAGCAGGTGTCCCGCCCACGTCTGCGCCACCTGTTGTCTGGAGGACCCAGACAACGTCGTCGTCGATCCCAACCGGCCTATGCTTCAGTGTGTTCGGTGAGTTGGAGTTAATTGCACCCTCACACGCGATAGTATGTCATGGTGCAAGCTTGACAATCCTCGTTACCCATTATTACTATTTGCTCAACTTGCCATGATTTGGATGTCATGCCCTCTTGCTCCTTATCCAGCAATCCTATTGGGCCACACTAATGTTACCGCAATTGGCCTACCATTGAAGTTCTGCTTCATCATTCAAGGCGGCGGTGTAGTCCCGATCCCCGCCACTATTCATCACACATTTTTCACAATGACTCCATCTTTTCTCATTTCCTTGAATGCCGTTGTAGTCAGGGTTGTTTTAGTATTTATATCTATTGTAAACATACTCTGCCAAATCATTGGTGGTGTGGAATAGCCTGACACTCGTGTCGTCGTCAGCTACCAAAGTCCTAAGCGATTTTAGCTTACTTGACATATGAGCGAGGTGCACTGAGGTTAGTCCTTCTGACTCTTATTCACTGAATTTGAATCATTAAGTCTTGTTCATACCGTGTTTACTTGAACGAAAAAACTGAATAATAAGACAGCGTTATTTCTACAGTGTGTTAGGGTATGCGTCTGTTTTGTCTTCAGCGTCTGTACAATCCTTTGACTATACAAATTGTCCCATTCTTCGGCTTGTTCGCCAACGCCTATTCCCCTGACCTAGGTAGAAAATGTCATAATGTCGTGATTGGGTTATTTAACATTGTGGTGATAGCGCGAGTCAATGCGCAACATTAATAAGGTGTGTAAGTGAGAATGATTTGATAGTAAAAAACGTCGCGTTAAATAATCGGTTGCGGTTGACTTCAACCAGAATCCATAAGGTTTTCAATGAGACGGCATTTGACAAGTGAATTTAATGCTAAGTGTAGGAGATGTATTGACATTGCCTTCACTAGATTTCAAATGGATTACTTTCATAAACTGCAAAAATATTGTCCGTTATTTTGTGGGCGATTGTTTGTGCCTACAGCCTCGAAATCGTTAGAGCGTGATGCGCGCACACACACACACGATTAGTTTGTTCGCGTAATAGTTTAAAAAAAGACACACAGATGGTAAGTGAATTTCTTCATGACGACGTGTGTATCGGGGCTGTCACAGCGGAACCTGTGTGGCTAGAGCCCGCCTTACCTGATGATCGTCAAAACCACTGAACGTCCGGCATGTCTACATGCTCATAACTTGGCAATAAAATCTGTTAAGTCCTTCCCCCGGACAAGCATATGTTGGACAGCATTCCATCCACTAGTGTGAGATAAATGAGGAATAGGACATGCGACTAACGCCATTTTTGGGCAAACACTAACAAAAGTTTCTGTTCTGGTTCTTTCTTCCTCCGTGACTCGCGTTTGGTGTTTACTTGCCAAATCTTACTCACGTAACTTGATTCAACTCACTGTATTCCACTAGTTGAATTGGCTTGTAGTGGAATGCGAATCGACTCGGGAAGTAGAAAATGTAGAAACTTGTATTTCACGTTAATGTTAACACGAGAAGAAAGCTGTTTAGAGTTCAACAAACTACACGCACACGTTTTTCACGTTTTCGATTATTGAATTAATGACAGTTTGTCGTAACTGTGCTTTAAATAGCCAGCCATTATGCTTTACGCGTTTTATTTACTGCAATCACCCATACCTAGAGGTTACCCCTTGTTTCTCGTAGGCTCTCACCATCTTGTTACCGATTTGTTTGCAAATGTTAATGCCACAATATTTGGCCACTAAATTTGGTGCTTGACGTTACCGTCCAGTATTGCTAAACATGCCGTCTTCAGTTACTAAATGGCAAGACTTTTTACTTGTTGTTTTGGGAGCATGTGTTGCTTGTTTTACCCTACACTCATGTTCGAAAAGAAATACGGGAACAGAATAGTGCGGTGTTGTTTGACTTCAAAAGTCAGTGTGTGGCACCGACCCCGCATCTGAAATACGAACCGAAAGCGACCTTAATTACTTCAGACTGAGCCATTGCTCTTGTGAATCATTGACATTCCTGTCTTCTTGTGTGTCCTCCAAAGTGTACCCATTCAAGGCTTCTTGTTCTCCGTTCTAAAAAAACACTTACCGAGGCGTTTTACATCCCCTTGAATGTAGGCATTATCATAAATTGCATAGGGCAGGTGGATTCCAGGCAGGAAGGTAAGTAGGTCGTAGTCAGATTTCGAGAGTCCCACAGCACAGTCGTACCAGCTCCCATCTGAGCATTCTCATATCGAATATGATGTCCTCTTGAACCTCTGTTAAGGTGTCCTCGGGTGTACCACACAGGCGACTTGTGTACACCAGCTGGTTCCGTGGAGGTCTCCTTGTCGCATATCGTGTGTCCAGCCCACTTCTCCAGCCAATTGAGCGAGGACCAGCACTACAAGACCCAGTGGCCCGCGTGGTGCTTCGCCTGCCTTAAGGCGGGTGCTGATCGGGTACGTCTTGTTGGGCAAATTAACCTTTGACTCTTTGCCTCACACGCTGCATCGCTTCAAATCGTCCTCCTGGGTTGGCAAAGTACTCGGGGCCTTATTGTGTTGGTCTGAGTACACCAGGATGAAATGAGTTGCACTGTGGCAAACGTTAGGTCTACAGTTTGCGAAAAACCTGTCCCTGTTTGTACAAATGTCCAAGTTATGCTCAAGCGAACCTTCTGCAGGTGCGCTCATTCCGCCTGGAAGCATGACCGGTATCGCGTTTATCCTCATTTTCTATTTCGCGCAGTACATTAGTTTTTCTCGAACCGTTACTCACTCAGCACAAGTAGGACGTCTCTCAATGGAATTTAGCGTGATTGGAAATCTGGTTTTCTGCGCAAATATAGGCGCACCAACTAAGCCTGTATCATGCGGCACATTTTAGTGATGCCATATAATAAACTCTTCTGTGAATGAAGCTGGTGATGGTAATTGTTTAACATGGAAAATTCTGTATCCCTCGTTATGCAATCTGTTGCTTGGTATGCATGTAGTGTTATTTCTATGATTAATGACAAGGAAAGCTTACGCCACACAAGAATCTGTCTTAGCGGAGTTTCAAGTCATTGGGAGAAGCTTGGTTCGGTGGTGTATTTTGATGTCTGGGTGTCGGAGTAAATGGACGGTTGTAATTTGGACGACTGCATTTATCATCGACACTGGTTTTTTAAACAGAACGAAAATATGATGTTGCTATTACAACACATTCAATGAAATTGATTATTTGTAGCGTAACCTATCCGGAAAATAGTGGTACTGCTTACAGGTAAATACTATCGTATGGGTTGCACTCAAACAATTTTTTAATGCCGTCCATTGACCATAAATGCGTTATGTTATTCGAATCCATTTCAACATCACCAATATTGTCTCGAAGCTATTTCTTTATGCCAGAAACCCGCGATATCATAAACAAATGTACCTTTTCCCCTCTGATTATGACATGTTCCATGAAAGTTTGTTACTTTTCACTATGGCAAACTTACACCACGTATTCCCATATGGTTGAAATGCTTTCACACCCACAGTCTGGACTTTATGCCCTAGATATTCACCTGTTTGGAGCTGTGCAGAACTTTCATCGTAGTTTACAATCATCAGATGTGAACTCTTGCCAAAAACACCTAGGTCAGTCTTCAGTAGCAATTTGACGAGATAGTGGGATTTACTCACCGCCAAAAAGGCAAAACCTGGTTATTGGTCAACTTCACGCTTGCTAGATTAAACGTAATTGGTAAAGTTTAAGACAATCTCACAATTACCAGGAATCAGATAAATTTACGCTATAAAGTGCTTTCTCTCGTGACTAATTTGGTCTCGTTGTGCAAGTATTCCAGACATTTGTCCCTGTGGAAATATGGCATTTCACACAATGCCGATAACCGCTTCAATTTTATTTGTTAACCGCGAGCCTAGTTCACTCTAAGTTTCACCAACTAGCCAATGTTGTGATTTGGCGTTGCCGTACTCCCGTATGCGCCACTCGTAACTCTGGCATTTAACCTTGCGGTGTCACCCCACTGAGTTGAAGTCAACTTTCATAACACAACAGGAATTGCTCATCGTTCCATTGCTTCAACCCCATTGATATGTTAGGGTTAAAATTGCCACCATACAAAATGCATAGGTGTGTCTCAGAGTTAAGGGATTCGCTCCATGTGCTAATTGACTTCTGGGTTCTTTTAAGCTGGCATAGTTTGTAATTTGGGCTTGTTTTGCTCGAGTACTGTGAAATTTGGCGTGTGTCTCTTAGCACGAATAACACTCCAGTGTGTGTACTCGTCAGCTGGCACTTAGTTGGGGTCAAACGCAATTTGGGGGGAGGGGCAGGTCAATATATGGGTATTGTACGCATGAAGGGAGAAATTTTCACGTGCGATGTCTCTCAATTGGGACCGTCGCTTTTATCGTAATTAAAATCTTGTAAATGTCATCAGCGATGGACGTGGTGCTCTCTCTTCACCTCAAAATGCCCTTGCTCTTCAGGTATTTTGCAAAACCTGCCCATTCAACTATCACCGCACGTGTTTGCCGGAGGATGAACAAGTCGGTGTCTCCGAAGAAAGCACCTTCACATGCAAAAATTGTCGGTGAGTTCAGGTCTGAATTTGGCGCCGTCGTTGTGCAGCATCATTCTGGCAATATCGTAGTGTAGGAGTGGGAGATCATGATAAACCAGGTACTTGGTTACATTTCTAAGATTTGCAGGGTTAACCGCATTTAAAGGATGCGTCTGCTTCATCCCACCGAATGCATTTCTGGTTTATCGGAAGGCTTCGAATTGTGTCATGTAGTTTCGAACTTGATTTATAAATACATGATTTTCACACAATTCGCACCTACGAGGTTTCGTTGTTCATCCGTTTCGGAAGTCGGGCGTTATCAACATTTTTTTGTATATACAGGGAGTTATCTGAGTACATATGCGCGCTGGCAACTCCTTGTTCTTCGCATAACGCCGTTTGCACTCCGAACTTGAGTGCAATTTGTCAATTTATTTCCTTGATTACTCGGGCCTCAAGACTCACATTCACAATTGCAAGCAAATCGAGCCCATTAAGTGCAGAATTGTGCAGCCATCTGTGACAGCGACCTGCAAAAGTTAGAAAAAAGAGTTTAAATGTGATTTTTTTTAAAATTGGGTACTTTGCAATGTGATCTCCGTGACAAGAATAACGGAAGCGTAGTTCTGTTGCCTTGTTTAGTGTTGGGTTATTAGACGATTTGGTGCGTCTCAGGGGCACCAATGTCTTGTTTTTTGGTAAACACTGTTAATGCGAGTGTACTCGGCCCTTCTCGTAAAAAAATTGGAATTCATGTTTCCCTCGCTCTCCTCTAACTGCCCAATCTCCCTCTAGCCAACACATTGAGCCGCGTTACGCCCAGGTGGTTTGGGCGAAGATCCCGTTCTTCCGTTGGTGGCCCTGTGAGATCATCCACGCTCGAAACGCTCCGTTGAACATCTTCAACTTGGCTCACCCAGAAGGCACCTTCCTGATCCACTTCATAGGCTCTGGGGAGTACCAATGGGTGTGCAGGGCGCAGACCTTCCCCTACGAGTGTGGTCTCAACACCTCGGCGGCCGTTTTGGCAAAATCCAACTCCAAGAAAGACGTGGCCTTCAACCTATGTAAGGCAGTTCCATTAGCGACACATGCTCGCTTTAATTGAGGCCCAACTTATTCGGCTCCTCCATTATTAATTTCTTACTAGATAGCACTTAATTTTTATCGATTACTGAAGTTATTTGCTGCTTGAAGAAGCCTGGTATACTGCGCTGTGAACTCGCTTGTTTAAACAATACTTAAGGAATGTCAAATTTCGGCTCGTATGAGTGACTTTATTCAAAACCACTTATTCGAAGAACCTGAACTGCTTTTTGTATCTCCTTTAATCTTTCACTCCTCCTTAACGATAGCTTTGTCGAATATTTGGATGGAATTGCAACAGACTTCTCGTCTGCTTGCAACGATAGTATTTGAGTCGCGTCGCACACACACACACACACACACACACACACACAAAGATCCCAGAAAGCCTTCCACTTTTTAGCTGCGAAAATGGCCCCGAAGGTGCATGAGTTCTACGTGAATTATGTGTGGAAGCGAGGTATCCCGCTGCGCTCAATGAGTGCTACTCGACTCTCAGACGAAGAGCTCGTCCCATTGTCTACCCCAGAGACGGCGATTGCTCTCGGCCTCACGCCGCACCAAGATACCGATGCTGTGCAGCTGGCTGAGGCACTGTCGTCTTTCCAGCAAGTCGTCTCCAACCAGTACGCAAATTCAGCGTTGGAAAAGGTGCGTTTTTTAAATGCTTTCCCCTCGGTCTATTGCTTTGTGACCCTGTGTCTTCTAGCATTTCGCCATATCAGCCAATCTTCTAACCCCAGTCAACTTCGTTGCAATTCGACTTTGTTTTTTGCTCTGTTCCATTTTTCATTCCCCCATGCTTCTAATTGTCCAGCCGTAGGTAGCTTGCCTTGGCACATGTATGTATGATTGGCTACAACAATTCATCAGGAAGTGTGGGTGTCAAATGATATAAATTCCTCCTACTCTACCGCAGAGCGCATAACTAACGTTCCCGAAGAGACACTTTAGTGTCCCATTCGTGTGGTAAATTCCTCTTGGCCTAACGTCCGCCCACACCACCCACGCTTATTGACTCATTTTCTTCGGCTCTTACAGATTGCCAAACATGTCTTTACCTTTATTCCAGCTAGCCAAACAAGAGTTGCCTGAAACCAAATGTGACTGTGCCAAGTCAGAGACTGAAACGCATTGCTCGAAGGAGACGGAGTGTCGCAACGCCTCCGAGGGCATCGAGTGCACAGATCAGGTCTGCAGTGTGCTCGCGCACAACCCCTCCGTCGACTGCGGCAACAGGCCCTTCTCCGTGCAGCCATCGCTCGCCGTGTTTCGCACGACCAATCGAGGCTTCGGCTTGAAAGTGCTGGAAAATGTGAAGGAGGTACATTTAAAGTGTGCCCGTTTGTTGTCGTAGGTAGGATCAAACCTATGGGGGTCTACTTTTTGTCTTCTCGAATCTCTCCAATGATGACGCAGTCTCTTGAACGCAAACCAGAGTTGTGACCGGTGCCATCGCTCTTGTAGGGCAGTTTTGTGGTTGAATTCATGGGTGAAGTGATTGGCGTCGAGGAGGCCAATCGACGACTTGAAGCGAGCATCGCAGCGCGTGCGGCGCATCGCGGTCACCAGGGCTCCACCTCCCAGTCCCGATTCACCTCCGAAACAATGCCCACCACCTACCTGATCAGATTCACCCCCGAACTCGTGATAGATGCCGAGAAACTGGGGAACCTGGCGCGGTTCGTTAATCATTCCTGCGAACCAAATCTCGTTGCCAAGTTGTGGAATGTTCGTGGCACCCTCAGAATGGGTGCGTAGCTAGTTTTGTTTATCGTACTACTCTTCCCCTCTTCGTAAACTGTCTCTTCCGACTACATCCTTTTTTGCAATGTAGTCTGGTCACTAGCCGGATAATCCTCTCGTCATTGCTTTCCCGGAAAGCATGGCATCTCGTACTATTTACAGTTGATACAAGTGGTGTGATCCTCAAAATCTCCCGATAACGGACTTTTACTGATTAAACTAATGTGTTATTTGGACTGCCCTAAATGGCGCGTTTATCTTTCTAATGAAATCGGGTAAACCGACATATTTTATGTATACCTTTCAGGATTATTTGCTCTCAGCCCTCTATCAGAGCAGGATGAATTGACTCTAGACTACCAACAGGCAAACCTACTAGATAGTAGCTTTGTGGGCAATCGGAATATTTGCCTCTGCGGTGCAGATTCTTGTCAGGGCTCCCTTCACCTCCCCTCGTCCTTCCACTGTCCCGAGAAGGCCAAGAACGCCACACCCGCTGTGGCATCCAAATCTAACGAGAAAGGTGCAGACCAGGTCGTGGAGGTACAGGTAGTGGAGGAGCCCAAGTCTAAACGAGGCCGAAAATCGGCAGGAGGCGGCGCCAACATGTCGCAACTCCTTTCAGCTGCGGCATCTGTTGATGTCAAGCCGCAGAAGAAGGTGGTTGCAGTGCCGACAGTCGGGCCTTCTCCAAAGGTGGTGGAGACTAAACCCTCAAAGAAATCATCCCACGATGATTTCTGTTATCGGTAAAGCCAAATTTTAACGTACCACCGCTAATATTTATAGTCCGATGTGTCTGGAGAATGTTTGTCTTGAGTTTTTTTGTTTACACCGCAACCCAAAGCTCATTGTGTTGACTTCGTATACTTTGCTTCGCAAATACACAAAGTAGCGCCCCTGGCCAGTCACGTACAACTGGGATATATTTTCCACTATTTAAATATCTTTTCAATTTAAGACAATGTCAAAGTATTGTTCAGCAGAATCAACGCAATTCTATAGCAACGCAACGCATGCGCCACCTCTGTGTATATGACGCGACGGATCCAGTCTATTTTGCATTCATCATCCTCCCTCTATACAGCGTCGATTGCATTAATGTTCCTGTTGTGGGTTTCACTAATTTTCTTTTGTTCTTCCCTTTTCTTGATGATCCAAGTTGCGGGGACGGCGGGGAGTTGATACTTTGCGATAAATCGAGCTGCCCCAAAGCGTATCACCTTGGTTGCCTGGGCCTCGTCAGACCGCCATTTGGTACGTTCGGCCTTCTTAGCTTACTACCTTCCAGCCAAGGTCTTGGTTTTTCTGGTCAACGTACCTATGAGGTCTAAATTATTCCATGTTCTTGGTTATCTTCGTCTGTCAGCTTTAACTCTATGACAAGACCCTTGCAAAACTTGCGTAACGTGTGGCAGGGAAAGATCAATTCAGCCATTATTGTATTTTCGGATTGCATAGCGAGGATCTAGTACTTAGCGAAGTACAATTCTCTGGATTATATTCTTTCATGGGCTCTGCTCGGTGATTGTTCCCTTTTCTGTCAGGTATCTGGTTTTGTCCGTGGCACTACTGCGACGACTGTGGGAATCCGTCGAGCCATTTGTGTTGGCGTTGCCCCAACTCTTACTGTTTGGAACATGCTGAAGCCGAGTCGGAGAATAAGCGTATTCAGGTTGACGACCTTGACTTGGAACGTTGGCAGTCGGCGTTGAAGATCATCAATGGCGACGACGATTCCGCTGAGTCTCAGCTCACCCAGGAGCAGAAGACAGCTCTCGTCCTCACCTGCCGATGGATTTGCGCTGACCACGCCGACGTGAAGATATACGGACCAGAGGATAAGCCGACAATAGTGAGAGAAGATGTTCACCCGGTTGAAAGAGACCACAACGAGAATGAGGAATCCCCAAAAGACAGGCGTTCGAAGTCTGAGGCAAAGCGGAGGAGGCTCTCGTCTTTGGATAAAGGCAGGCGGAAACGCTCAAACTAGTTCCTGTCAAATGCATTTTGTTAGAGTTATCGAAGTAATACATTTAATATCTATGTACAACAAATTGGATGTGTTTTATTATATGTGTTGTATCCATTTATTTGTATTTCAAAGCGCCTGATGTCTATATGTTTCGCACTTGGATTCGTTTTCTTTCAACGTAAACAGGAAGGAGACGGGCGTGCAAGCGCGAAAGTTACGTAGACGGGCACCCAAATGTATTCGGACTCGATCACTCAGCATGCCATGATAAATTACATTGTAACTTGAAAAGAAAATCCTTCTCTTCCTCGTCTAGAGATCAGTACTAATCATTCTCACGAATGTGTGTGTGTGTGCGGACCAGGGGTTGGGAGCAAAATGCACAATCTACAGTGGACCGAAGAGCATTCACAAACCCGTGATCAAACAAAACCACACTGTTACAAAATAATACATGTAACTTAAAATAAGTGAGCTACTCAGAATCCTATCGTTCCTTGCCGAATTTCGTTATGAAATGTAATTTTATCAGTGGATGGAAGGTCATGCAACCCTAAGCGTAATTTTTGTAATTTGAGCTACTCTGGTAGCATAGAAGCAGTGGTCAGGTATGGGTAATCTAGATGCAGCACATTTAATTTGCGAGAACCAAGCTTCAAATTGCTTCATCCTGCCACCCACGATGACGACGAAGACTGGACAGGACGTGGACACAACCGCTTACTTCAGAGCTCAACCGAGTGGGTGTTCTGGGCGGCGTTCGCACGTGTGTTTATTTATACCTCAGAGTTGCGAAGCGGCGTGAGCCATAAATGTGCTAATATCGATAATTAGGTGGGTGCAATCACACGTAGTGATAATCCTGGATGCCCGTTCGCGATAATGAGGTGTGAGTTGAGGTTCCGCTTAGGTGACAGTGTTGTGAATCGTGTTTATTCAACCCCTTAATCCGATCGCTCCGCCTCCGAAACAGGGTTCCCCTTTCTCGCAGCATGGTGCTAGCCGCGCGAATCCTCAACTCCCCCTTCATTAACACGAATATTTATCTTGGATTATCCTCGCGCCTAGTTCTCGATGTTAGCGCCGTGATTGCTCACACATCCGAGCTATAAATGCGCACGCGCAAACCCCACAGACCACCACGGCTTCGTCAAGTTCCCGAATAAACTCTTGACTCGCTGTCCTTCCACCGACTTCAGGTTTGTTGGGCAGTTAGTGAGATATGGCGTCTCAACAACAGCATGTAGTGTGAAGGAAGTCATTATGTCGAGGAATGGACTGGCCGGATGTAGGTGAGGGGGGGGAATTAACACGATTCACAAAAAACTTACTGGTTTAAACAAATATGCGTCGTCTCCATGTGCTGGAAGATCAGATCCTGCCGTTGAATGTCCTAGACTGTTGAGAACCCCCAATCAGATGTTCGCTGTGTCACGCCAGTCACTCTTGACAGACATGCAAACACGACACAAAAATACATAAAAAACACAAATCAAGAGGAGTTTGCTTACGTTGTAGCCGCAGCTTGCTCATTTGCCACAGACGTGAAGCTGTCAAACACATTTCACAACAAATCAGACACCCAAATCGAACAAAGAATGCTTAATTATATAATTATTAATAAATACCCGTATCCTCTGAATGGGTGTGCTCTGCTGCGATGCCACTTCGAGTGAACACGCGGTTGTCAAGCAGAATCCAGAAGGATTATCTGCCAGGCGATCACCTTCGACCTTAGCCGAAAAATTCGACAACTTATTTGACTTGGAGAGCAGCGTATCAGCCACCACACAATCAACAGCCGTAGTTCATTAGGGCTTGGCTTGGCTTATCAACGTCATGAGCTACGGTGTTTTCGCTTGAGACTGACGCTTGAAACGACGTAACGAGTTAGGTCAACTACTCACACACCTTTTCTGATTTGATTATTCCCTGCGCCGCAGTTCGTCGCACCTTCACTGTGTTTCACCGCCAAGGTGGAAAGGTGGCCTATTCGACAGCGTGTTACGAACGCCACACTCCACGACATCGAACTCTGTTCATGCCTGGTAACTTCTTTCTTTATTTTTACCCTTTGAGGCCTGCCCAACAATTAGTGTATGGATTGTCCCCTGTCTCCCGAACTCTATCATTCAGTTTACACTCTTTCTCCTCTATTCGTCTTGTAGCCGTGTTCTAATAAAGTCTTCTAGATGTTTCCTCTCTCCATCCCACACTTTGTTCCGAGTGTTTGCCTGGATTGCATGCCTCGCGCTGACTCGTCGGTAGTCCATCTCTTCTCTTAGGTCGAGGACGAAAATAAACTCGAGTTTATCTGAGCACGTGCATTGCTAGTTAATCGAAATTTCTGACTCACCACTATCTCGCATTGGTCTCTGTTAGGCATGCCCTTAATGAAGATGTCCTCACACACACGGGCAGAACATGACGCATCGGGCCTCGGGGAGACAGGTGAATGCCCGTCGTGTCCACGTCGTCGTGCCGCCAATGCTAACGCCTGCCCTGTTTCCGCGTTCTCTGGGTGTCACCGTAGAACGGGATTTACAGTGCAGCTTGAATACTGCCACAAAAATACACTTCATGCTACCTATGTCCTAATGAAGTGTGAAATACCGCTACATAGAACGACAATCGAGAAGTGTCACCCTTCCTGCTGTAAATGGGCCGTATCCTGAGAATTTGTTACGAAGCTGTACGTTGCGATATCGTTATGCGATTTTCACTAATCCAACTGCTGCACAGGTGTTGGGTGTTGCTTTGTCCGTAATATATTAATGAAACAAAAATCCACGTGCCTACTTAAGTGGCCCCAAGACGAGGAAGCGCAGGAAATGTGAAATAGTGGCAGAAAATGCTGGGAGGTTGTTCGAGGAAGAGCAGAATCGAACAGTGTTTCACGAGTGCCGTATTCGTGAAATTATGATGCACAAGTATTCCTTCATGGTTGATGGATCAGTTTTGAAGAAGGGGCTGCATTGCGTGGTGCAATTGGGTGGCAACGGAGCAAGGTTAATTTGTGCCGACTCGAGGAGTTATGGAGGATACGAAGTAGGAAACGCAAGTTTTCCTCAGAGTGCTGCAAGGAGGTGTTTTGCGCATGACGTCAGCAGGACGACAAATGATTTTACTTCGAGAGGTCATTGGTTTGGAGTCCGAACACGCATTCTTGTGCATGGATAGTCGGGCTGTCAGGTGACAGTCGTAGAGCTTCACTCGTGAGGTGCTCAGTGGACAGTTATTGGCAACGCACGTGCATTTGGACATTGGGTGGAAGCATCAGCGCGGATGGACGGCAGGTTAAATTACGGCACGGTCTTCGAATGTCGACAGGTTTAGCTGTGTTGAGGCACATTGCACAACCTCGTACGTAGCGGCTCACCGCACCCTAATAGCAATCCATGTCATGCATCACTTATGCCAGTTTCACGTGAATATCCATTTAGTTACATCAAATGCGTATTTTCATTCAAAAATGACCACGGATTTTTCGGACTGCATTTGATATTCTCAAGTGGAAACATTACAGCTTTTGAGACGACAAGCATTGACCACTGAACCAACTACCGTTTGTGTCAGAAACAGAAATTTAAGGCGAACGAGTGTTGGGAAAGCGACACATGTTTTCCTTAACACCAGTAGCCTAAAAATAGTCTGGTTGGAGATAATATGCAAATTTTGAAAAGCTACTTCTAATCACTATATGTCACTGGTACAACACTTATAATGGAGTTTTATGACAGTACACGTCAATTCAGTTTGCTTCTTAGATGTATTCTGAACTGAATGCCTATTTTTCCGCATAAACGCCTGTATCCTGCGTCGTTAACTCGCACAAATTTCGCGCTTGACTTTTGGCCTGGAGGCAGTGTCGACGTGTAGAAATACAGTTAACAGGGTTGCGGTTTAGAAATCCACTGAATCAGGGTGCGTTCAACTGAAAATCCATAACGACAGTTGGGTCATATTGCCATGGGTTTCACGGGGCAATCTTGGAGGACTTGAGATGATCAGTTGGGCTGGCGTCATGATTGTCGATAGGATCGAACTTGTCAGCCAGAATAAGTAGGCTCGTTTTCCTGATCTCGCAACGCTTCCGTGAGTCAAGGCTACGAGTTTGCTCGAATCCCAAAGCATGCCGCCCATCGCATGCGAGGCATGACTCTAAAGGACCCAGTTTTACGATCGCTTGTAACAACCACCCAGAGAATCTTCGCTCAATCAACTAAAGTGCGTTTCATGGAAAATCGACGAATTCGCTGTTGGATCTGTGAGCGGAACAAAAAAAACGGAGTCAGCTCACTTGTTTATAATGCAAACAATAACGGTCGTCGAATCTTTCACGCCCACCATTCAACACTCGTGAAACCCCCAAAGTACCACCCAGCAACCCTAACAACGCGAATATTTCTTTCTAAACGACAGCAACCACCACAACAACAACAAGCACTGCACTGTGAGACGTGTGAACGCATCAGGTTGCGGCTGCAACTCAAACACAACCTCAGGCATTGGTCACCTAAGCGATCTACGAATAAGCCCCACAGATCACCCATCTATGAAGTAAAATCAGGCAATGCCTAAGTCGGTCAGATCACCGTGCAAGTGCGCACGTCATTTCTACAGCCACTGAATTAAAGAACAGCAGGGGGGTGAGTTGTTGGCAACATCATCAATACTGGCAGTTATGCTCCGAGGTGGCCGCAGCAGAAAACTAACTAGCAAAGCACTTGGCCAGTGGCACAAGACGCAACTTACAACTCAAGAACCCTCTTAAGCATATTGAACTGAGTGCTAATGTCGCACAAAAATAGCACGACTGCCTGGACCGTGCAACTGTCAGTCGGCAGTCACACCGAATCCTCACTTAACAACTGCGCAATTGCAAGGCCTCAAGGAAAAAGACAGGGCGGTGATAAGAAAGGATACACGTGTGATTCTCTAATAGCGGGGTCACTCATACTGTACAAGTGGATACATTTCAAGGAGTGGAATGAAGCCACGGGATACATTACTCGATAAATCGGAAGGTGGCCGACTGTATCCTCCAGACGACGTCCTCCTTGATAAGAAAGAAGGTCTCGGAGAAAATCTTCTGTGGATTTCCATCAAACTTCACAGTTCCGAATGTGTTTACCATCACAACCGTCTTATCACCACTGAGGGATTCTAAGTTAGAAAAAAACAGTGAGATTGTATACACCATCACCGAGTCACAATCACACGGCTATGCCTACACATGAAACAGCAATCGCCGCTAGAACATATCACTGACGCTGATCGTGAACAAACCCAGGTTGACGTGGCTTACTAGTCCTAGTTGCTTCAGTAAGTTTTAGCCTCGCAAGCAAGTCGACGAAGCCATGCACACCCTTCACAGACTTTGCAATTGAAAGAACTTGGAGGAGGGGCAATCACGCCAATTTTGTGCACCAAATGACCAGATACCTTCATCTCCAGTTAATACAGCAGCTTCGAGAGGAAGGTAGTGGGCCTTAACTATCAGGGGTGCTTGGGAATAAAGTGACATCGATTTTCAGAAATTGGTGGAATTGCATGTCTGCGGGGTCTTCTGTCAGCGTCGACTTAGCCGGATACCATTTTTAGCTTACTTGGGGTCAATGTTACCATGAGGAATTGTGAAAACGAACACTTTCGACATCTTACACCTGTTACTTCCACGAGGACAAGAAAGCTGCTAAGGCTCGCAAAGAGATATGCCAGTTAGGGCGCTGATTGCTATGCGAGGTGTACAATTTCGGTGTACAATTCTTCATTCAGTCTCGAAAACAAGGCTGTGCCAGATAACACAACCCCGCTTCTATTGATTTGGTTTCTCAGATAACAACCACTCACTTTGGACAGGCTGTGCGGAGATGGAGTGAATTGTAGTCTGGCTTTTGGGGAGTTTGGTAGCAAGAAAGTCAACAACCGCATGCCTCCCCTCGACGCGATTTCCATTCCACAGGAGAGTGGCCGACTCGACATAGAAAGTGGGCAAATCGGGTCGGCCGTGTTTGTCGAATGAGCGGTAGTACAGGGATGAGACCTTCTCCGCGGCCTGGTTGGCTGTCTGCCACGCAGCCTTCTCGGCCGGATCACTCAGGTCGGTTACTTGTTGTGTTGTGGTTTCTGTTGCCATGGCGATTTCGCTAAGAAAAGATTACAACGGAAACTGAGTGCCCCGACATTATGGATGCATTCATAACGAGATGATCAAAGGACAAGTGGAACTGGGTAGCCAAGTTCGCATCTGTGCAACTCGTGGTATCAACTACACACCGTGTACAAAGCACGCCTACAGAACAATAGCCTCATTAAAGTGAATGGGGAATCCAGCCTTCGTTCGGGGTTAGTGATGCGCCCCGTATTTATGCCATACTTGATACTTAGTCGCTTCTACGCAATTAATCTCCATAAGCGGAGCTGAACTATGACAACAGTGACGACAATTTGCTTCATTTGGGTGATGATAGACGAAAGTCCCAACTGGTGTTGAACCGCGTGCCGATCACGTTTTGAACAGCTCAAGCACCAAAACAACATGCCGCATTATGTGGCAAAACGCGCATGCATTGACTGTGGGCATGTTGAACACACAGTCAGAAACACTGACTCGCGACAGAGTCCACCTGAAATCAACTGATCGCATGCATCATTTATGGGTAACTTCAATATGTAACTAGTTATATCAACACATCAGTCCTAGTGAGCTACAAAATAAAACAATTAAGTTTAATTACCCAACACAGTTTTACTAGTAAATAAGCCTCTTGGAGGCAGTGGGCTTAGGCGCTGCCATCCACTTTCGCAAAGTATCAATTTCAAACAAACATACAAAGCAAGCAAGCAAACAAACAAACCAGAACACGTCGAGTTAACAAAATGCATTTTCATACAAAGATAGCACACAGACAAGCACAAGTAGAATATTAACACGGAGACGTTGACAAAGACAAGAAAAGAAACCGGGAAGAAGCGAAAAGCAAGGAGAGAATAGGTGGATATAAATAATCGTCATAATTGCCAGACCATTAAGATAACGGCACCGACTGAAGCCTAATAGCGTTGCCCAGCAAACGAGGTGAAGGACGACGTTGAGGTGGAGGCAAAGGAGTGGCCTCTCCCTCCATGCACCCACAGTCGGTAGAGACTGCTCTTCTCGTCAAAGAGACTGCGAATGAGTAGAGTCTGGACCACACCAACTAGGAGGAGCAGCACCACCTGGAAAGTGGACCACGTGGTGACGCGACTTTGGTTGGCCTCCATCATAGCTCGATCCATGGCGGCGTTGTTGCGCGAACGCTGTTGTAGACGCTGGGTTCGGTGTAACAGAGTGCTGATTCGATCCAAAGAAGTCTTGGAAAGGAAGAAAGCACGAACGAGAAGAACGGTATTTGCGAATTTACAACACGCAAAACAGCGCTTAGAGCTAAGTGCTAAGGCATTGAATAAGGCAGCGAAACATTCCGTCGCATTTGGTTTCTACGTAAGCTGAACGTCGAGAGGAGTGGACGAGACGTGGTAACTAGAGATACTGTAAATTGATACAAAAAAACGCCCGACAGGACCCTCTCCTCTGGTCGGGCTCATTAAACACCCCAACCATGTTTCGACTTGAAAGGTTGCTAAACGGCACCGACGAACCGCGAAAAATCCAATCAGTCTCTATTGGACTCCCATGAAAGATTGATTTTTGGCGCACGGATGGTGCTGGACCCGGAGCGCAGTAAATCATTCCTTGCTGATGGCATGAGGCAAGGCAGCCGCGGTTTTTTCAGGATTGTGACGCATCACTTGTCGCTGATTAAAACCAATTCAGTTGACGTAAGTTTAATTGAAGACATCAATAACGGATTTGTTTGCCAGAATCAATAAAGCTGACAAAAATTCGAACAGTTTGAATTGGAAATACATAAAGCAATTGGGTCACTTAGTAACTCTGAAGAGTAGTCCACAAGAACAATGTTAAAGTTGTTTATTTGTCCCTCTATTTTGGGAACTGGAAGATGCACCCACCGTGAGTAAGAGTACAACACCAAAACAAGTACGGGCAGTTTGCATTAGCAAGTGAAAACGAGTTATTGGAGGAATTGACAACGACTGACCCAAAATTTTGCTAATTTAATTCAATCGATGAAATTGCAGCTAGTACCTTGGTGCAAATCTTAGGCAGATGAACTCAGACATGGAAGAATGGACTAGAATAGTAAGGCATTAATAATGTCAGTCACTCGTAAATTAATACCCGGGTAAATGGCAATTATCAATTTGCGAGAGTTAACAAGAGCCAGAGAGAAAAATCACCACAGGGATTTACACAAGACCCGTTTTAAGTTATAAAGTGGGATGGAAAGTGTCAACACTCCACATTTTGCCGTGTGATTCCATTACAAAATGGGTGCAGCAAAGGGTATTGACCAAAACAGACTCTGGTACTTACTGTTAGCCGTTCGAAGTTCTCGAAGGTCTTAAGGAGCTCTTCATTGTCATGTTCGCCGCTCAGCCCAGCATTGATTTTATTGATTAATTCCTGCTCAGCCGGACTGGGATTATTCCAATTGAGACGCAAATCAATGGCAAGGAAAACTTTTTTGCGTCCATAGCTAGCTTTCCGATTGTCAAGGCAGATAGCGTAAGCGCTTCCTTGGAAATATGGCTGAACTGTGATTCTAGATTTGAGTACATTAGGTAGAAAATATTTCTTACGGTATATTTGCTTCGCTTACTGGATCTCGTAAAGCGACAGAAACACCTGACGGATCAAAAACGGCAAGACCAATATCCATGCCATCACCGCCTAATACCTGAAAGTCGACGTCGAAGCCTGCTACCGCTTCGTAAAAGTAACAGTCTTTTGCAGCGGGTGTCACATTTACAGTGAGAGCGATAAAGTGTCTAGGATTGTCAAGGATACCACCAGAGTCGGATTCAAATACCTTTGGGGAGGGCAGGCGTGAGTAGAAATCAAGTTCTGCATCGTTGTGCACCACCGCTGGCGGTTGAAACTGCATTTGTCTAGGCTTTGGAGGTAAGGAATCAGGAGAATGAATTTGATGGCTTGGAGGAGGCGGCTGATGCAAATGCGGTGGAGGCTGTTTCACCACTGGTGGTTGATTGGGAAGCATTTCTTGTGGCCGTGCTTGTTGATTCATTCCAGGGTGCATTTGAGGAGGTTGTTGAGGCGGCACTTGTTGGTTTGCCATTGGAGGTTGAGGTGGTGGTGCTTGTTGATTCACTCCAGGGTGCATTTGAGGAGGTTGTTGAGGCGGCACTTGTTGGTTTGCCATTGGAGGTTGAGGCGGCGGTGCCTGTTGATTCATTCCAGGGTGCATTTGAGGAGGTTGTTGAGGCGGCACTTGTTGGTTTGCGATTGGAGGTTGAGGCGGCGGTGCTTGTTGATTCATTCCAGGGTGCATTTGAGGAGGTTGTTGAGGCGGCATTAGTTGGTTTGCCATTGGAGGTTGGGGCGGTGGTGCCTGTTGATTCATTCCAGGGTGCATTTGAGGAGGTTGTTGAGGCGGCACTTGTTGGTTTGCCATTGGAGGTTGAAGCGGTGGTGCTTGCTGATTCATTCCAGGGTGCATTTGAGGGGGTTGATGAGGCGGCACTCGTTGGTTTGCCATGGGAGGCTGAGGCGGTGGAGCTTGCTGCTGTGATATGGGAGGGTTGTGCAACGGCTGCTGAGCAGGTGCATCATTGTTCGACGAAGGAAGGACCCCTTGCGCGGGTGCTCCGTCAGGATGTCGGACCATCTGCTGGGGTGGAACATTATTCTGTTGTTGATTACCAGATGCAAGCACATTCTGAAAATTAACTGCAGGTATATTTTGATGTCCATGGGTAGGGACACAAATCAACGCCACGACTAAGCAAAACACCAATAAAGACAGGCGCATTCCAAAGACGAACCATGACAAACCCAATACGCACATTATCATTGACGGAGTGCCAAAACTGCAGATAATTAAAACAAATCCTCAAATAGAGCAATTTACTTAGACGCAATGAAAATGTGATATACCTTGTGACCAATAATAATATGTAGACTCAATTATGTTTTTTTAAAGAAGCTAAAATGTGACTTTAATTTCATTGTTTTTGAGGTGCAATTTGTGTGATATCAATAGGCTCTTTCTAGAAAATAACAGATGCCTTTTGCATTTAAACAGTATAAATATGAATATTTTAAAAGGCTAATATAGCTACACATGCACCGTTGGTCAATGAACCAAGTAAAAAATATTAAATTGCCTATAATGTGTCTCTATATGCGATATATTTCAATGGGGTGACTAATGCTTCTAGATTTTCAATATAT
>UXSR01005197.1:15290-55381 GCA_900604375.1 Mesocestoides corti | reverse complement strand
ATCAATGCTCAATAAGTTTTTATAACATAATCGCATTCTAATTTTTGGGCTTCAACATTTTCCCCGTCATTTCAGAGACCTTTAAATGTGAATTGTTTGAATCAATCGTAATCCAATGCACCCGTTTCAGGGATAAAAAATCAATTATTTTTTTAGTTTTGATAAGATCAAGGTTATCATTAGTGCGAGAATTTAGCGGGCTCTGTACGGGTTCCACGAAAATGCCGAGCTATAACACAAAGACAATAAGGAATATATCAAAGTTAGCTTGGGAACTGAAATTTAAAATTAGAATAAAGTGGCTCTTTCAGTCCCCGACTGTTTTTTTAAAGCACCATTATTCAATTAGTTTCATCATTTTAGTGGATTGGTCTCAAAGATTAAACCAGATTATGAGAATGAGCTAGTGGATTAACCAGTTTGTCAAACCTAATTGTTATGTGCCACCAAAAATAAGCAACTAACTGACTCAAATTTTATCTCTTAAAACTTTTTCTGTCCACAATATTTTTGAACCTGCGAGCGTGCTTAAAACATATTTTTTTCAATTTAACATTCATTTAAAACAAATAACGGAGGCCAAATACTAATTTCCCTAAGTGGCCTAGAACATTCATGTAAATCTTTCATTGTAGTAAATTACAACGTTGATCTACGTCTAAGTTTTAGAGTTGGTTCCTCAAATCCAATATGTGTAGGATGGTCGAGATCTAGTGTGAAGAAGACAGGCATTATTGACATTCCAAAAGCCAGAACCGTCATCATCCGAGTCCGATATACTGACCGCACATTCAGTTCTTTGCATGCATCTCATTCATTCTTGCCTCTGGTTGGCTGTTGATCTTCCCCTTGAGCTATTTAGATATACAAAGATAGGGGGAGAGCATGTCGTGATTTAAAATGGGCTTGGCCTACACCGGCACCACACCATATGTCAATTCGTTACATCTACTCAATCTGGGCGTCAAGATTTGGCTTATTATAGTGCTTCAGCCTAATTAAGTCATAATTTAAGATGCTTTGAATTTTTCCCTCGAAAGTTACATGAAGTTTGAAGAAACCACGATGTGGTTCTCAAAGCACATGGGAGCCGAAGATCTACATAGACAGGTGAAAGTAGAAATCAGCAGACAACGCTAAGTTAAGCCAATTTATTATTTGCGGTACCCTTGACTTTTGTTCACTTTTTAAATCATGAATAAAACACTAAACACGATCGAGTAATCGAAATAAACCACAGTTCACTCGTGATTCTTAAAAAAGCCATTAGCGGTCTCACTTTAAAAGGTCTTGCAAAAGCCCAGGCCTAAAATATTCAAAATTTTCATTTCCAGAAGGCCAAATAGACATCAATCGCCTTAGCAACGTTGCAAAAAAGAAATTTTATGATGCTACTCTGTTAAGTTCTAGTAACATTTGCTCCCACACCTCATGGCACATCCTTTTTCAAAAGAGTTACAGTCTGAACAACATAAAAAAATAATTTCGTTGAGTTAAGGTCAGCCCCGGATGGTTTATAATTTTTATTGTATACTGTTTTGACGTTGACACATAGTTTTAGCAAGTGCATTTTCCGCTGGTGCTACCCACAACCACTTGTGATTGCCTGACACAATTTTTTGGCATTCAGTTCTCGCTAGCTGCTATTTTTTAACCCCAGAATAAATTTGGAGTTTAATAATTACCAAGTGTATTCGGTTTATCTGGCACGTAATTTTCAAATTCACGCTTTTTTTCTCTTCCTTTAAAAAGGGAAAAAACATCTCAACTAGCAAATACAGTGATTTTCAGCCCCAAGTAGTGGTGTTGCAACAATTGGCTCAACCAAATATTTTTTAGAAAGTTTGTAAAATTTTTTGGTCACCATCAAATCATCATTTTGTTGCAGATTCTGGTGTGATTTGAGCTTTTTCTATGATCTTCGCTGTCGATTTGAATACGTTTGGACTAAATGATTCATCCTGAGGTACCGAGGTATTATTTTTATTAAACACAATGCATGACTGGTTTTTCAAAATTCTTTTTCTCACCTTTAACTGCTTCAATTTTTTGGATCATGATTTTCGTTTTTGATCGGCATTCCTTATTACTAACTCGGCTCACTTTAATGCATTTTAAGCTCAACCGGTGTAGCCCATGCTGCAACCTAATTGTAATATCGCTGATTAGTGAATTGAAGTGGCCTAAAATAAACCGCCACACTTCCTTTGCAGCATCTAAGACTTGAACGGTCTCCCTTTTAGCATCATATTTTTGTTTTTTTTTCTAATTTGAAAAACAATAATCTTGCCAAGGTTATGTTGGTCACGTGTTGCAATATGCAGCCATAAAGAAAGGCTAGTGTTATTCGACTTTATCTGACTCAAAATCCTTCTTTGTCATGTAACAAGATATTGAATAAGTGGAATTCAGGGCTATTTCATGTGGAGCCTACAGAGAGCAAGATTTGGCTAGTGTCACCGAAAAGTCCGATTCTCACATCAGGATTTTAATCAAGCGTCTGACTTTGACGAAATGTAGCTGAATGTTAGTTTGGTGAATGCAGTCAGCCAATAAGAGCCCTATTCCGTAAAATGTATTTGATGCTTCTTAAAAGTTGGGCTCAATGTTTTGGATGTTTATATGATGCAAGCAAGTGACCTAACCAATGAACATGACGTGTAGGAGACACAGTGAGTTTTGATAAACGCTACATTTGGACCGTTTATGGAGTATTTTTCGATAGCACACAGTCTGAGGAGAAAATTTTAGCTGCTAGAGACACGCATGTATTGAGCACATCAACTAAAATGATTTTGGTTGCGGTGAGTGAAAAGAGTTTGCTCCAGTTTTGATTCGATTAGTTACATTTGGATAAACCAACTCGTTAAAGCCAATACAACTGAGACTACAGCAATTTCGAAGTCTGCCAAAAAAAATTTCACGCCAAATCGCTCCTTCAGTTTCATCTTCTTATGGGTTTATCCCGCTTGAGTTATAGCGGTGCTAATTTATGCTCAGCTTGAGTGGTTCACTAGCCACTTATTTTTAAAACTTTTGAAAGAGTCTCTACTTAACCGGCATGTTTCGAGTGCGAAAGTGGGCATAAATACAGAAAAATTTTAACTGAAAATGCGGATAACTTTATGATTGCGGTTTTGCGCAAGCTGTGTTCAGTTTCTACTTGAAGTTTTTGTTGCAAACTTAACAAATCCTCTGGTAGGCATGCATTTGCATTTCGCATGCATCATTTTACCGTTTTGGTTGTACACTAATGGAAACTTTACATTCCCACACAAAAAAGGATTTTGAGACGCAAATTCATCTAACGCACTTTTAGTGCGGTTTTATTAAACTGTTGCTCATAAGCAAAATAATTTTTTTTAAAATTTGTCAACTATTTGTGCGAATCTCTTTTATTCAAGCTCTTTTGTTAAAACGAAACAATGCAAAAATCGCGCACTAATACAAACATCGCATTGAAAATTATTGCCACAAACCATCTCCTACAAAAAATTATTCAAGGCAAAGTAAAAGCATGTTAAACCTAGTAGAACAAAGTAAGGTAAGGATTGGTAAAGTTCACATCTTTCGGATATTTTATGTAATCTGTTTCTCCGAGGAATTTTACTCGAAGTTTCACTAGGGCTGTTTCCATGTTTGAAGTGTGGAAAGTAAACCTCGACAAATGTAAAGCTCTTGATAAAGCAGTTGGTTTTGCCAAAAAACTTTCAAGAATTCTTAAAAAGTCGCATTCTGAAAATGATTGATCTTTTCACAAATTTAAATGAACAGTTAATGAGCTATAAGAAATCACTGTGGTGGGTGAATTTATACTTGGTAACTACTGTGGCGTTTCAACCTGGTAGGTCTAAAATAAAAGTCAAAGTAGTTTGCCTGACGCCATCCACCCAACTGTGAAACATTTCCGGTGTTAAATACCCACACGAAAGCGAGATTTGCGATCCACAAGGCGTAGATAATGCGCAATATCCCGGCGACGAGCTTTGCAATGTTAATTAGGCCAACCACTCGACCATTTTTATGATTGCTGTACTACAGAGCATTTCCATCTGACTTATGAATATTCAACAACGTTTGGTATGCGGCACCAAAAGCACAAGCCGGCGCAAGAAAAAACCCTAGGATCAGTTGCCTCTTTTGCTAAAAAGTCGGGGACCTTCACAAGCGCTGTCAACTTAAGAAAGCTGCGTAAAGTGTAGTATTACTCCACTGCAAATCAGACAGTCAATGCATTAGCAATTGTACCTGACTTGCGTCAAACTGTAAAAGCTTAAAACTGTTCTCAAGGAGAATACCGGTAAGGTTATTTAAACTAGCAGACCCTCGATGGCATGTATTTTGAAGTAATTATAACCATTCTCGAGTTACTCATCGTTTAGGCAGCTTCTTAATTTTTTTTAAAAAAAAAAGAAAGCCGTCAAAGAACAGTCAAAAAAGACACGTTCAAATGGAAGCCTTTCTGTGGCCAATTTTACGAATGACTCACCTTGTGATCGTTAATACAACAAACCAATAAGGAAAGGCCTCGTTAGGTATTCATTTCCACTAATTTATAGCGAATACATCTGCATACTCGTGTATACTAATGAACCATATATTTCAAAGCTGATTGTTTACAATTTCTACCTTTTTTGATAGGTCCAGTTAAGTTTAAAAAACAACATATGTTTGTAGCCTTGATTGCACTTGCTTCGTCCTTGAAGGCTGTTACTCATCAACTGCAGCTTTATTCGTGTATGAATTAGTTCTCCTGATTGGTGTTCAGTAACGTGGCACTACTTTCATTGGTTTGTGTGCATCGTGAACTCTTGTGAGGTGTTTTACCTATTGGGAGCATCAGAAACTTCAACGCAGTAGTTTTTCCGCAAATGCACTATTTGTGCAAACGTTTACACCAACTAAATAAGTTTCAAAGTTAAGTGCGGTTCTAGAGTTATATCGTGAATGTTTATGGCATCAGTTCACCTTATTTTGATTAGGCCAAATTGTTTAAGTTCTACAATGGGGCTTTTCGCGGCTAAAATGTACCTACAAAGGCTTTAATGAGGCAGGACATTGAGTTGTTTACGAGCGGTGCTTGCCTTGATGTATCTTATTAAAATAAAAGCACAGAGAACATTCTACTATGTCTGATTACTTAAATTAGCCTTTTGAAAATGAACTAAAATTAGTGATATTCTTCCACAGATTGGTTGACTCTGCAACTTACGAGGAAAACTAACCACCACAAACACCACTTGAGTTTGAGTGATACCAAGGTTCGCACAATAACCCCTTGGTTAACATGAACTAAGCGATTTAGTGACTATTTTCCATTGCAAATCCTATCTACGAAGAAGCTTTCGAACACATAGCAGTAGTAGTCGTTGTTGTTATTGTTTTCGATTTAATTTCCTACTGATGGAAACACGCTTTCCTTTATTGCAGCAGCGTAGTAGTGCCTTGATGGATTTTGAGCCGCTATTTTTAAAAATGCGAGTGCGAAATTATCGAAACAGTACCCTTCTATTTTATCCCAATTAACTGTGATATTTGTCAGTAGCGTTGTCAATTGTTGAGTAGTTTGACATCGCTGAGGGCTTACCCAATAGCTGATTTGTCTGATTTTCTCTAGTTCAATGTTCCCAGAGTGGATGGCATGTGCAAGGCCACCGATTACCCAGTCATCGTGCCGACTTTGTGCAACATTTCCAGGTTTTCGCTGATAGGCGTGGTGTTTTACATCAGTGCTAATAAGATATGAATAAAATGTGCCAAATTGTGGTGTTGCGATAGCTGCAACTAGGACGGTTCACGGCCTGGCCAACATTTGCTTCTGCCAGCCAACCTCCATGGTCTGCAACAATGTACTTGATAGTCCAGCCAAGGAAGCTGCTATAATATGAATGATTTACTTTGCAATGCACGTTTGTACTGAAGTTTTGTGATTAATTTCTTACTAGCAACAGAAAAGCCGTGCCTGGCTTTGTGTATCTTGCTTTGTTTTATTTTGACAAACTGTTAGGTAAATTCAACTAAGAGAGATTCGAAGAATACTTGCCAATTCGCTGTAATCGTTTCAGGCCTTCAGGTCCAAAATATTCTAATGAGTTGGAATAATGTATTCATGTCCACAGCCGCAAAATTAAACCGAGAATCATAAGCGCAGTGTCTCTAAATTGAATGTCATCCAGTACCACTGGTTCCAACGTTGCTGAAATTGAGAAAAAGTTCTTAGGATGCAACTTTTGACGTCACAATCTTTAGCAAATCTTGTTCAATATCTGGAGACTGATTGATTTGCTAATTAATTATCGAAACCTGTCCAAAGACGATAATAATGAAGAACATCTGGAATTTTTTAAATCAAATTTTGCAAATAAAATTGTAGAAAATAAAGTAATTCCATAAGTGGTCTTAGTATTATTGCGCTCTGATCTGCTAATATGACGAACACTTTTGTGGCAATTAAGTTTTCCCTTGTCTAACTTAAATTGCGTTTGATCTACGAATTGTACTTAAAACTTGAATTGGCTTTGTAGATATGTTTACACGTTATAATCTTATTTGTGTTTTGTAGAATTCCATTTCTATTTGATTACCGTAATTGCTTTCTTGGTGACCAACAACATTGTTTAGTACTTCGACAAATGAACACATTCTCCGATGACTAAAAATTGGTCACATCGTCGGTCACACATAATCTTTCTAAATTTTGGGTACAAATAATTGCATAACTAAGTCGGAGTTATTGAGGATAACTTCTGCCCCACTTACTGAGAAAACTGCCGCCATTTTCCCCGAACAGCTCCACCAACGTTCGCGTTTGGACGATTACAATCCAGGTGACGATATTCACCCGTTTGTCAACTCAGAAATCAATGTATTAAAAGGATGTGTGGATTATCTCCAATCGTGGATTAACAGCGTGACCCATGGGTGGGTAGGGGAAGGTCAAAAGTTTTGCCCAAACAATTCAATCAATGAAGACATCAAGTTGTATTACATTGCTGATGCCACCTCGACGGTCAAATCTTGATCGTTACGCCAAATGATTTCTAATTTAAATAGTTAGAAATTGTGCTAACTGATCTAGACATTCACACTGATTTACTTTTTGTGTGACCTACCCAGTTTTTTTCAACACTGAATACAATCGCCACGCTGAAGCCTTAATCGCACAAATTCAGGCGTCCCTGTTCAGAAATCGGAGCCTCTAGCAAGAATGTTCCTTTACTTTTTACCGGTCTGGCATCTGGCCCTCTATCGTAGGTTTGGACTACATTTTACAGATTTATTTTTGAGCTAATTTTACTATCTCCGACTCACTATTTTCAGGAAGTGAAGGTGTTCTGCACCAAATTTAATGCCTCAAACGCGCGTTTCCTTAATGCACACACAGACGTCAACAGATTCGCCAGAATTTATCTGTATACTCATCAGCGTAAATTGTTTGGTGTCTGCCGATGGTCGTCCACTCTTGAGAAGGTGACTGAAACCATTGTCCGAATGTCACGTAAACCTTATTTATCCCATTCAATGCCCTTATTTTGATACTATCTATAGGAAATACTAGGTTCGCTGTCTCCTCCAATACTATGATAATTTTTTAGTTACAGTGCTTTACCTAGCATCTAATGCTTTAGTCTTTTGTGCCTGCGAAAGGCTTGCACTACTGCAAAAAATTATCTCATCATTGGTTGGGCTCGTTGGCTTTTTTCAACAAATTAAATTCAGACATTGACTCAATCTACCCCTGTAGAATTTTTCACCCAGCCTCAACCTAGTGCCCTCAGCTCACAACTACGTGTGCCGTTGTCCGCGTCAGTATTGCACACGACCCCAGTACGATGACTTTTTAAAGCATTGATTCCCAACGGAACGCTGCCAGTGGCCTGAGTAGCTTTTAAAGGTTGGTTTCATGGAAGGCAGCAGCAGTCCTTCTTCAATACCATGTTGCCTTTCACATCCACTCACAGAGTCAGTAGAATGATATTGTTAGCCCCTGTTGTTCCTATAACATCAATTAAGATGAAGCCACTCGAGGTGAAATACAAACACTAGTTCATCAATGAAAATATCATGGACTGAACAGTATTAATCGGCAAATCAGTAAAGTAATGCGCTGTATTATTTCCACCGACGGTCCTTTCTTGGATAGCTAAGTTCAGCCTCAAATTGTATTTCTCGCTCCGTATACACTTTCTCCGTGATTCCTGTTTTCCTTACACCCACACAGAGCACGTGGTCTGCCAACTGACGACCATACGTGCTTGTCGTTACCAATAACCTTTCCATTCTCTGGATCCAACAATTTGGAAATCAGCTTTATTGCTACAGCACAAGTAAAACTGTTTCGCAAATTTGATGGAAGTCCTTGTTGAGCTGTTGTTATTCCTTATAGACTGACTTATGACTCTCTTTCCAACAACCAACATTTAAAATTTACAAGTTATGGGCTACGCTTGAGGTGTTTACACATTTAAAGCGCTTAGGTCCTTGGAAATCCTTTGATTGCCTGTACTATCAGCGATGCCATAATTTATATTTTGATGAGTATTTTAAGTGAACTAGAAATTTCTGTGATTTAATGAATAAATCTCCAAGCCGAGGCAATCTAAACATCATAGCGGCTTCAATTTGATTGGCCAGCTGAAGAGCAAACCAACGTTTCATAAATGGTGGGCGTGTTTTTAAGCATCCAACCCACCATAAATGGAAGTCTTTGCATTATGGAGCAGCCCATAAATCGTTCACTTCTAATTGGTTTCATTAAATTCTTATAATTTTTTGAAGATGGTCGGATAATTTATGCAAAATTCAGTGTTAAAAAAAGACGTGCTTCAGACTCCTCGTTTGCATTTCAACTAGCTTCCTCCTAGACGGTATTCAAACCCAAATACCAGCTTGACTAAATATATAAACGTCAAATTCACATGGGGTAAGAATTTTTAAGTCTAATCTATTGTGAATTTTGAGCAAGTGAAAATAGTGTAGTCACAGGAGATCGCCACAAGTTAGACTCAGACCTACTCTGTATCTCTCTATTTGACTTACCAAATCTTCTGTTTGCAAATGCTACTTAGCTGGTTAAAATCACAATCAGGGTTGAGGCCCAGTAATGTTTACTGGATGTAGTATATTAGTGAGTGAATGGCTAACTTCGAAAAAAAGCACTATCTGGCGCCAATCTCTTTCTTTGTTGTTTTGATCAGCTGTTTATGTAAGTTAGATTATTCTTTTTACGATTCCACCAATTTCATTCTAATGCGCAGCATGTTTCTTTTCATCTACTCATTCTACACTGAAAGCGGTATAAGTTATTTCTCCTAATAGGCACTGTCAATTTATTGCAACAACAAAATTCGTTTTATAAGTTAAACTTTCGATCTAAGTGTTCCGTGGAAAATTAAACGAGGTTGAACAATGATGAAGCCTTGAGTCAATATACTGAAGCCAAGTTGACACACATTAAAGAAGGATTTAAAAGAATGCACAGAATTGTCATCAAAACGACTTCTGAGCTTCTTTTTTTTAGTTTTATCGAGTGAAATAGTCTGGGGAAACAAAAAAACGTCCATTAATATGGAACTATTTTCTGTAAAAAATTGCTTTGAATCTCTAATAAATCCTATCCTTTACCAACGGCAGTGCTTTTAAAATGCAAACTCCAATTTTGTTCTTAAAAGCCAAAAATTTTTGTTGATTTCTAGGAAACCCCCTTTTTATTTAACCTATTACAAGAGACCGACAAAAAAGCAAGCGAAGGCATGGTGTGTGTGTAAACAGAAATGCGACAAACAACGATTTAGTTTCATGGGAATAATAAAAATTGCTTTTGCATTTGGTCCCATGACGATCAGTCTATTTAAAGCCTATAATAAGTTCTGATGCATGTAGTATGTTTTCTGACGAAATTAGACTGTTATCTGGGTTTTAATTTGGTTCGGTTGACCAAGTGTGTACTCACAGCCAAGCGAATCACCGAAATTCTGCACTACTTTACTGACGTCTCAGGTGGTTTGCAGTAGATTTTACTTGAATCTCAGGATGTCTAATGAAATTCAACGCACATTTTGTTCGTTTGTGTTGGTTGTGAGTTGGGAAAAGCCCATTAAAATCCTCCAAGGCATTTGTTTTCTAGTTAATCCTGCACGCTGTTCGCGCACAGAAGTGGAATTTTCTGAAAAGCGGTTTCACTGGCGGAACTGCTAAATGCCAACTCCTTTTTAGTAACAGCGTGGAAGCTAGTCGTGGATGATTTAAGAGTTCAAAGCCGATAAATCGATCTCCTTTACTTGGCCAATTACTAGCTTGTCGCTGCGGCATTGGGGAGGCAATTGGTCCATTGTAAGTATGTTTGTTCACTGAAACCCCCAAACAGTGAAAGATTTGCTATCTGGATACAGATTTTTAATTTTGCTCCATATTTTTCAACATTCCCAAGGTTAGTTCATGTCTGACATTTTAAATTGAAAGTAATTTTGCCATTTAAATAATTGTGAAATGTCGTTTCCTGGAAGTGCGTCAATTTTGTCACCATTAATGCAAATTTTCTGATTACTGGGCAAACATATTTTAAATTATCTTCATGTCTACTGGCTGACTTGATTTAGGGTCTTTGAATCAAAGGTACCAATTCTACATATGATGCAATTTTCGCACGCTACCATCAACAAACTCATCCATCACAAAGCGTTCGTTGTCCAGACCCTCAAAACACAACATAACAACTAGTGCCGCTCAGCCAAGGCCAGCTCACAATGAACAAAGTACAAAATTAATGTGCATGTGTTTTGGCCCAATTAGTAAACATGATCGCTGTTTTGTTTAACGTCATACTAATTAAATTCCAACTGTGTACATCGTGGTTTTTCACAGCCGCCAGTCGAAGAGCTTGGGTTTGAACTCAGAACTTTTGAACTTTTATCAATTCCCAACCATTGCAAATGCCTTATGCGTAACCTGGCCTGAATGTGCACTGCCGTTAACAGACCCGAACTACTGTTTTTGTATTATTGAATCGGTAACAGAGAACCGAATGTGTGTCGGTCGATTAAGTAGTGCTATGTTAATGTTGGCACTTACTTAAACCCTCTTATTTTGACACATCTGAACACTTCGATTTGCTGGCCTTATCAAATGTGATATCATATTCCTGCCCACTTCTTCGCAAATGACAACTGAAATTGGCACACCTCTAAGTCGATGAAGGAGAACCGAAAATAAAGTTGTTTACGTTGCAGCAAAGCAAAGGCAATATTTGTAGCCGAGGTTTCCTTCAAGGAAGCTTACCAGCATTCAAATTGCATTTTTACCACTGAATTATAGGGTGAAGGGTCTAAGTCAGCAAAAAGTTCCGGCGGCATAACACTTGTGTACTTTGTAATGCTGTTTTTGTTTTAAACCAAAAATTGTGACTAATTTTAAGTCTATTTTTCGTCCCTTGTAAATGAAGGTTAGAGACGCCTTTCACTGGAAACAGGCTTCGAAAGTTAGGGTCGCATTAAGGCACAAGCTGAGCACCCATAAAACAGTAGTCGATAATTTTACGAACCTGCGATGGTTTTATTGGATTTTAGAACAGACAATGTCAACCAGTGTGGGATCGATTCCCTATTATTCCTTGATTCTGGAGCAAACATCAATTGACAGGTCGATAATTTTACGAACCTAAATGCCAAATCCGGTTCCAAGTCTTGTGCGGAACAGCCGTAAGTCCAAATTATTCGTTCGCAATATGTCGTGTGTCGGATTGGTTTAAATCGCATGTCAGGCCTATTGAAACTTAATTGGATCGAAGTGCATGCTAAGATTCACTCAGAGGTTAGCCTAAACCATTCAGTCGGAATCATTTGAAGGCGTTATACACGGTCGAAGCCCGACGAAGCTCCATAGTTGTACCCTGCGTATGTTTATGAATAAGTGCCAGAGGTGACATTTACATCCCTCGTATATTTGAATTTGTCGAGATTGTGGCTGCCAAACTTACCCAAGATTGAGGGTGTGATCTTTTGAAGCAGCTCTTGCCGCTGTGAACTCTTGATGGGTCAATTATCCTGTTGGCCAATTTTTTGGATTGTTTGATAGCTTAGAGAAAGTTTACGGTCTCATCGAATAAGTTGTGTTAATAGTTTCCGAGTTCCCAGTGCGCATAACTTCCTCAATCTACATTAGCATAAGTGCCTGAACCACAGTATAAATGCACGCCGTGTATCTGCCACCGAAAGTCCTTAGCGAGATTCAACGGCTATTGGCCAACTCCAGATAGCCAATCAACGCAGGGATTGGCTACCAGGTCGTTCAACCAAACTGCATCGTCGTCCCTGTAGTTTTGCTGCGCATAGAATGACCTCTCCTGTGAAATGAAGGCCCTATCAACCCTACGGATAATACCAATGAACAACACTCCCAGCAACAGCGCTATCTTCAGTGACGATGAGGTGGCTAGGGCAGTTGCTGTGATGGCTGCTGTTATAGTAATCGGTTGCATCGGTAATACCCTTGTAATCGTTGTTCTCTGTCTGAAAAACTCGTCCACTAACAGCCGTTGGAACCGTTACAGGCGCCGGCAACAAAATGGCGATGCCGATACCAGTACCTTTGGCAGGGACAAGACCCTGGACTTTTTTATTCTTGTCTTGGCAGGATCAGATCTCCTCGTGTGTGTCATAATCATTCCGTCAACCATCACCATGGAGTTATATCAATTTCGAATAAGTATCGACATATTGTGTAAATTATTCTACATCATGTTCGTGACGAACACGACTTTTTCATCGCTGCTAATATCAGCAGTAGCACTCGACCGATATTTATTTATTTGTCACTCCTTGAAGCAAATTCTCACCCTACTCAGAGCAAAAATACTTGTCTCTACTTTGGCCATATTTTCTCTTTGTGTGGGCATTGCTGCCGGATGTGTTGTTGGCGTGAAGTCGATACAAGCAAATAATTCTGGCATCAGTAATCCCCAGAACTACATCTGCGAGGAGAATGAGTATGTTCGCGGGATAAGCGAATTGCAGAAGACGGTTTCCCAAATCATCAAATATATTAATCATGCCTGTTACCTTGCCTGCATATTAATCGTTCTAATTCTGTATTCTTGCGTATTTCGGGCAATCGTGAGTTCGCGTTCGCGCCGTGATAAGCTTGCTGTTCAACAACGGCAACAACAAAACGGAAGCGATTCTAGCGAACAAAGGAAGCCGGAAAATGCAAGACCCTCACGTCAGCTCATGGTCAGTTTTTCGACAAAAATCATCCAAAAAGCTCAGTTTACTCTTCAAAACCTCCGCTCAGCCCTCATGCTCTTCATCATTGCCCTCGTGTACATCCTCACTTTTGTGCCCGCGTTGGTTATCGCAAACGGCTGGGCACACCAGAATTTGGTGCTATTTTATCTTTACTATGTGAACAGTGCTGCGAACCCCTGTATCTACGCTATTTTTACGCCCTCCTTTCGCCAGTTCGTTGCCACCATCTTCCGCGACTGTTTCTGTGACGGCAAAATGCGGCAGTCCTCCAGCTCGGGAGCTGCTGCCATTCGAACGGGCAGTTTGATGTTTCAGAAAATGGGGAAGAAGGGAAAGTCCATCGAAGATGCTTACCCCTTTGTTTCCCGTGAGGAGAGAATGGCCTCAGCGGCATTACCAAGCATGGATTCCAACGCTCCCGCAAGTGATTCATAACTCTCTGATCGTGGTGTATGCGATATTTTTGAACAAAAGACTATAAATGTGAGTGCTTGTGTGTTATTTTAAGGGCGAGAATACAGGCCAACTCTAGGGACGACAAGGTGCAAAGTGCAAAACTACTTGTGGTGGTCTTAATGCGCCCGTGAGGTGAGGTGTAACTAGTTATGTAGTTCTTCAAAAAACCACTTAAGGATGAAGAGGGGTTTAAATTTGAATTTTAATAAAAGGGGTAACCCTACAATTGACACTGGACACTTATCCTTACCCGGGTCTACGTTGGTTATCCCCGGGTGGATTTGAAAGTAAAAATGGCCCAGTGCAAAAGCCACGTAAAATTTCCTTGAGAATCATAAAATTGGTGGCATTGGGCTCCTCTTTCTCAAAGAGGATGACCGATTTAATTTAGCGATTAGAATGGATATCGTGCGTGTCAATGTCAGAGTAAGTAAGGTTTGTCTGTTATCTAACCATCCACCTAAGTTCTTTTTGGTGGTTAAACGTTTGATTGCCGAAAACTTCCTAAATGAAGGTCAAAACAACAACCACGGTCTTTCGAACGGTTTTACGCAACTGACTCGACAGCAGCAATGGTGTGTTTCTTTGTCCCCATCACAGGCAAACTACTTCACGCTGGGACGGTTGATTTACGCGCTAAGCACTTACTCCAAGTTGGCATCTTAAAGTGGTGTCGTGCTTCAAGCAGGATTTTTTGTCAGGAGTGAATATTTTTGGTTGCTATTGCAGTAAAAAAACCTCCAAAACATGTTCTTATTTTGGATAAAAATAGTCTACCTGAAAACAAAGTCATTTGAGAACCAGAGCTATTTCCCTTCCTTTCATCTAACCATGCAAATTCAATTTCGGGACATAACAGATTTGCATTAAAGTATGACTTTGGTAGCATCACAGTGGCTTTGTTATTTGGGAATTTTATGTAAATTTGACCAAGCCGAGAGTTTAATCACCTACAATTGCTAATTAGTTTTCCACTCTTCCATTGAAACCAATCTAACCAGAAATGCCGGGTCATATGAGGTTTGGCATCAACATTGTGTCATTGTATCTACGGTCATTTTAGTTTTCAGACAAGCTTACTTTCGGATCATTAAATCACTAACCATGTAATCTTTGAATTTACGCACACTGAAACACCGAGAGGCCATAAATACTATTCCCACTGGGAAATCTCAGCAGTTTGAACCAAAATATCCCGTATGCATCTTTATGTAATTTGGATTGACTAAAAGTTGTTCAATTAATGTACTTACCACCTGCAACTTAAGCATACCTAGTAAAAATTAAATAGACAATTAATTTCTTATACAAAAATTGGTTTTTATGGGGCCAATCTTAGTGGATCCGTGTAACCTAGTGGTCTTCTCCACGTTCATGAATTACTAAACAGTGACAGCGGCATTCCTGGGCAAAGAAATCATTTTTCAAGTCTCTGTATTAGCGTTCTCTTTTCAGTAATTTTGCAAGTTCCCGATGAATAAGCATCAATCATTCAGTTTCATTTTCCCCACCGAAAAATTTGCTGCCTGTGAGCAACGTAAATTAAATTTAAGGTAGAAAAACTACACTGTTTTCATCACAATAATCTCACACTTTTCAAACAAACGGTGACCTAACTGACTCAGTCTTCATGCAACCTCATTGATTACTGCTGCGCAAAATACTCCCAACATCGTTCAATCTGCCGCTGTTTGCAAGCGTTATCACTTTGAAAGGCTCACGCCACTTCTACCTCACTCTATAATTTCAAAGTCCCTATGACAAGATAACTTGTTTGCCTCTTTAGACAGCGCGTTCTAACACTGCTCGTCCCAACTACCAAATACTTAGCAAAACAAGGACTACGTTTCATGTATTGTATTTATTAAATCAAATTTCGTACGCCGTCTGTGTGCTGGGTTATCGGCAGCTCGATGACTTTGACAACTTGCGATTTTGATCACTGCATGCTGAAGTTAACGGTGGCTTTAGCAAAGTGATGTTACCATTGAATTCCTCCGTGACGAGGTCAATTAGATGACCTTGTAAGACTGTAACTTGAAATGAGGGCATACTCGTTGTGACACTGGCCAATTTTGATCCAAGGAAAGTAAATCTGCCAACTTCTTCAAGTAAGTGAGGAATCTGCACCGTCTGAAAGTATCACTACTAATCGACGTTTTTAAGCATGCAGGGTTATGGGTCGGTGATTACCTTTTCCCATTTGTGGTACACGAAGACAAATATTACTCCGCGTCTAGTTGGAAATACTTGCGAGTTTGGACTGGTCTTTTCAGCCTATTGAGTAATAATAGATAATCCTTGGGGAATAGACTTATTAACTGAGCCGAGAATCCATTAAGTAGTTTAGTGAGAGCATTAAACTTAGATTAAGACGCTCCCAACTAGACACCTCATTCTCTTAAATAAGAAACTGTCTTTGTTTTAATTTAGATTCAGGCCGTGATGTTTGCGCCTTGCGCCATATAAATAGTGGGCGTTAAGTGTATATATTAATGGTGCAGACGCTGTATTTCAAAACGGCTCTTAAGTATAAAACTGATTATTTAAAGTGAACGAAAATCTTACAAAAGTGTTTGCTAAACCCGGCACCAGGCATTAACGAGAAGTCAACGTAGCTACTTGAGGAGGACACAGGTGCTGCACTTAGGCCAGAAACTGGTTGTTGTGGTTTATGACTGACTGGCAGGGTTCGAGTGCTGTGATTGGCAATACGCACGACCCTATCCGTTGGATTCCAATAGTTTCCTCCAGTCCCAATCAGCAGAACGCTTTCTAGGAGGTATAAATGCAATTGACTTATTGAAACACCATTGATCGCATTAAAAACATTCCTTAGAGCTTGCGTTAAGGAAATCCTGCAAACTTTAACGCACCACTTTACCCAACGTCTGATTATGTACCATTTTTAATCCTGGGAGTGAAGTCGTGTGAAATTCGGTCCGTAACTGACTTCATGCTTCATGACTCCAATTTAATCCACTAACTGGGGATGGTAAACATTGAAACCAGATGAGTTAGGATACTGATGAGTTGTTTTTAATTAAATAGATTAGTGCTTCAACAAAAATTGTGTAAACCACTATCTGAAATGCTCCACAATTGTAGATGATTTTGACGCATGCTAGCGGTGACACATGACCTAACTTCGCCCCTAACCCGGCTAAACCTGAAATGGATGAAATGTACTCGAAGTGTTGTGGCCTGTCAGTGGGGGTGTACCGGTGGCAACGCGTCTGAACAAGTTTATCTAAAGACGATGCGCGTCTATGACTCACTCTTAACTTCATTCGTCCACTACGCCATACAGCTAATTCTCTCTGCTCTGTCAATAAGCCCACACACACGCATGGCCCTTGTTCATTAGGTGTCAAATTGGGATACCGTTATGGCTACATTCGTAGGATTATTTAGTATTCAGTACCTAATGAAACATCTAACTGTATGCCCAAGAAAGTTTAAAAAGGAAATCGAAAACACAGGCGTATTGAACACGATCTAACAGACTAGTTAATAAGGGAGAATTTCTACAGTACAAAGCAAGATTCAGCTAATTTTTCTTGAGTGATTTACGCAATAAATGTGGTATTCACTTACCATGGTTGTTGGAAATGTTTCTGGACTTAAAGTTCAGATATTTTGGAAGGAATACGCGCCTAAATTTGTCACGTGGATTTATTAAACCGTCCGAAATTTTGGGCAAAGGTGTACTTTCACTCTCAGTGACTTTCAGTCGGTTGCACGGCTGCGAAACTGCTGACCTTTCCAAATATGGTGGTTATAGAGTGTAACGTAAATTATCAAAGCTTAACGTTATTCCCTCTAGATCGCTAGGAATTATGTGTACGTTTGAGTTCACCATGAAAAGGCTACTATGCTACACGAATTAAAGATGATGTACGCTGAACCTTGACGGAAGACTGCTTGTATTTTAAATTGAATTACGATAACTATTACATGGTCACATTCGCATATTGTTTGGAATACAAACATCGTTTCCTACCAAAAAAAGGAGATCCGCTAAAGTTTCGGAAATTGCATAATTTTCGTTTGAACTGAGAAACCGTTGGTCGCAGTTAACTAGCTTCACCGGGTAATAAGTTAACTTTAAAGCCAAAATACATTAAGAAGTTGCTTCTCAGCTCGAAGTAAATCTAAGTTCTGCCTGACGGTGCACAACCGAAAGCTCTGAAAAGATAACCAAACTATTATCACAATACCGAAATCTAAGACAGCAATAAATTCTGTCCTGATGCATAAAACCCATTTTTGCTTTGATGTGAAGCGTGTCCATAAAAGCTTTATTTCATCAGTACTTAGATTAACTTTTTATAGCAATTCATCCAAAACGGCAATGCTAGTTAGAATATCCCCAGATTACACGTAATTTCTTAGATATTACTGACATAAAATCCACGATTTCCGCTGGAGGCATGTTTTATCGCTCAAACACCCTTAGGCAAGTGTTGCAGTTAGGCAGTTTTAACTCAAATTGTTTTCATGGATTTGTAGATTGAGGGTCCAGGGAGTGCTCTGAACGAGGCCGATGAAACTTCAAACGCATTCGCTTACACTTTGGAATTTGTCATTCGTGGCTTCGAAACAGCGCAAATTGGCAAACTGAGTACTAACATTTTATCTCTAATTTTGCTTATCAAGATTCTGATTTTCACATTTCGTTACAATCAATAAGGGTTGACAGATAGGCCTTACAGTAAACATACTCCAATGCCTGAAAGTTACTCACAGACAAAGACCAGCGTCAAATGTATGAGCGTTTTTTAATGCCCAAAAAGGTTTCTTTATAGCAGGTAGTCCTACGGAAACCTCACCAGAGGAGGTATACATAAAATAGACAAATTAAAGATGCAAGCTTATATGATCCCTTAGTGCTTGGGATTATAGCGGCGCAAGAGCCTTCCAGGGAGTTAGACCAGGAGAGGCACTATTAATAATATTCAAGTGAATTAGTGTGAATGTGTTTTCGTAACAAGTGGTCGTTAGTTATGTACTTTTAAAATAAATGAAGGTGCCTAATTTTATACCTGCCACAATGCTGAGAGTGGAATTCAAAACATGTGCCGACTTTTATCAGACTTTGCTATGTTTGACCTCTAGTAAAAGTACATCTCAGAGGAATTGCGGTAAAGTGACCTAAAGTTGATCGCACAAATCGTTTCCTAAAGTTTTAGTGGTTACCTCATGGCATGGAGCTTCTGTCAGATTAACCTACATTCATAGTTATTAGTCGCTCTGAAGAACAGGCATGTAAGGTAAGCTGTTTTCTCGTGTCACGCAAAACTGTAGCCACAGCGGTCCTTGTTCAAGCATCTAAGAAGTTGAAGCCGGGCTAACAAGATTTGCAACCAAGCGCATTGCTATATGAATGTTGTTGGGCGTTACCACTGTCATGGGGTTGTAGTGGCTAGGGGTCTAAGCACCACTTTACTACCCTCTATTTAACAGCCCGTAACAACCCGAGAAGAGTGGTAAAAGAGGCGACAGTGAACGCGACCGTTTTATTGGCGTCACGTCAACCAAGTGTGTCTTAGTGTGTGGATGAGTGAATGGGTGACAGGGATCTGATAGAGTAACCAATGAAAAGGGGATGAGTCATTGTCACCGTCAGGTCGGTAACCAGGGTTCACTCAGGCGTGATCGCTGTTAATCCGCTCCATGGTTATAACTTGGAGTCAGCACGCTAGGGCTCGAATAACCGACAACTCGACAAGTGCTCTTTCACACGTTCACATCACTTGGCCCATCTACTCATCTACTTGGAGCCAATATGCCTTTACACCGTGCTGTATTACTGCGTCTTGCCGCCAAAATATTTATAAATGCCGAGTCAAAAATCTATCCAACTGGGTGAAATCGAACACGCAAGTAGTTGTCTAGTAGCGATTACAAAAGAAAAGCCTTACAAGGCAATTTCCTCATGGTGCGAATGTTATTAGAAATAAAATGGAGATTTGTCAACACTTGTAATTGACTTAAACGACCTAACGACATCACATTTGGCACGTACATGGAAGAAAAGTAAATTTAGTCGTTTCAGGCCGAACTTTGATATACACGATTTTCAAATATCCCAGAATGCATCTAAAAAAATTACACTATATCGTTATTTATTGTTCTAATAAAAAAATCTGACCACGAAGAATTCGGCCATTCGTCGTGAATGACATGTTTGTTTAAGAAAATGACATAGTTTGGTGCTACGATAATGTTTTCAGTGTCAAAATGAAGATAAATGGCTCATTAGTTTTGCAGCAAGAAAGATGTTTTACGCCAAATAGCAACATTATAAATAGCTTGAAAGATTTAAAAGCTCAAAATCAAGACCAGCGCCAATGAATATGACAATAGCAATATGTCAGTGAAATTTGAATCGTCAAGTAGCTGTCCAATCAACCCAGAGCACCTGAGTCTGTATGTCAACTTTCAAGAAACCTACCTACATTACCAGCTGGATTATTAGACACTTTTAAAAGTTATGATTTCACAATTTAATTATTTGTAAATGCAAAAATAGATTGATTTCCAAAATGTTCAAAGAAGAATATCACACGAAGCAACAAGCAGAACGGTTAATAGATGCAAGTTTACTTTTGCCGTTTGTTACTGATTTCCACAAATTATCTTAACCTTTCTAGTCTGTGTACAAATTCACAGAAGAAAAGCCGCTTCCGATTTGTCCTTTTGTCACTATTTGCATTTTTTTCCCATCATGGCTAGAAGCCAGTGTGTTCGGTAGTGCAGTTGTTGTACGAACACGCAGCCAATTTCCAGTCAGTTATTCTGTTTGATGTGGGGCTACTGTTAACCGAATATGTCTGCCCTATAAAGTAGAGCAGACATAAAAAAAGTACCTCAATAATTGCGTCTAGACAAACCTTGCTCCATCGGTTAAGCTAAGAGAGTCAGTATATTAAATTTAGCTGACCAAGTGGAAACTCCAACAAGCGTGTTGTTTACAAAATCCTTGCCGGACTCAAACATTCATTTATTACAACTGTTATAAAGATTCGCATCACGTGATTATTACTATATCCGACAATAAAAAGACCATTTTGGAGATAAACAAAGTAACTCGACATCCATAAAAGGATTTTATGTGAGTTATGTAAATTTCGCTTCGTTTCAGCGCTATTCCTAATGTTAATTTTGAATTAAAACTAAGTCATCAAAATACGATGAGCACGGAATTCAGCAACACCGCTCTCTGGTGGTTTTTTGTGGCCATTACTTGACACTTTGCCTAGCTGTCACTTGATACCACGGAACTTGCAGTGTCGCCTACGTTTCTGGTGTGCAACATTGGCATTTAGTAGTATGTAGTGTGAGATGTGCAGTATTCGGCTTTGGTCATCCCGTACCATGCGACGAAATGGGCCTCATACTCGTAACATTAGTTCCATTCATTGACTTTGGTCTCTGTTTTGTAAAGGCTAACACTCAAGATCAATTGAAATATTTAAATTAAAACCCCAGAGGCCATGGCATCGCTTCGATAATAATTTTTGCCTGACTTTGTGAGTTGTTGATTAAAGTGGATCCAGTTGTTCAGCCTTCGAATGAAATTTCGTCAAGAAGAGAAATTATGCGTGCTACCCATTTTGCCTAAAAGCCAATGCTTCCTCCGCAACATTGACTTCAAGACCTCGCGCATTTGCACTCTGAGAAGCAAATAGGCGAGGAATCGACGTTTTTGATCACGGCTTATCTGCCAAACTAACACTTCTGCGGCAGGTTCAACAAAAACCAGCCACCCAAATGTTTTTCTGACACCAAAGTCAAATGCTCCCATTACCAACGCCCTCATTGGAAGAGATTTTTTCCAGTGGGTATACAAAATACTTGCCTGGTATTGACATTCCTCATGGTTCACTGCCTTCTGCGTGCTTCGTGGTTATGCAAAAATAATATTTATAATTACAAATGTTTTTGTGCTTTTTAACCAATCGTGTGATGTTGCCGTAGCTTGAGGTAGTTCGTGTAATTCAAGCAAAAATGTGTCCTTATATTACGTAGAGCAGTGAGTTCTTTTAATTGATAATTATAGTGTCAGCAGTCCTAATACGGATCTTACAATGTGGCCTGCAAGAGTCACTCAGTTTTAATTAATTGACATGTGCTGAAAGGCACATTCTTTAGTGAAGGGTAGTTTTACTGCGCTTTCCCTTCAAAGCACTTCGGGTTAGGCAATGCAGGCGTTAAAGAGTGCGCAGTTTGGTGTTGCTAATGGTAGGTAGATTAGCCGTTTGGTTGAGAGCTAGACGATTAGTACACTTTCAGCTATCGACAACAATATTTCCAATTCTCCATTCCTCGACTCAAGCTTCCACGGAGTGACATCTATTAACCTCTTGGCCATTGGTTCGCCTTCACATGCACTTGTAGAAGCTTGGTAAGTAAAAGTTCTAGCTGGTTCTAGGTGTCAAGACAAAAGTTCAAACTTATTACCGTTCTATTACAAGGAAGCACGTAGTTCAGTCTCTAGGCGGATTTGACCATGGTGACAAGGCAGTGATAATTTATTGATGAATTCAGCGGGCATTGTTTTTTTACGATCAAAAAGCATGCAACAGATCCTACTAACGTAAACGTATCCAGTACGAAAATTTGGATTTGATTGTCCACAAAGTAGTAAGTATTGAGCGAGGGAAGTTCATTCTCATAAGCCTTTTACATTATTGAGTCTCTGGTGTAGGTTCGAGTCCCACATCAGAGCCGATGGCCTGCGTAGACAACGATTCGTTGAAAATGACTACAAAGAGGAGGAGGTAGAGGACAGGCAGCAATGAGAAGCACCTATGTTAGCACGAAACTGCTGGTTCATTAACTGCCTCCCAGCAATCACCGTAAATGTAAAATTGTCCCTTGAGGACCTAAACAAGTCGAATTAATCGTCGTTACTACATAAATCACCCCAAGTCATCCACTTAAAAAGATTTAATAAAAACACAAGTAGCTTTTATGCGGCTTTTCCATTTGCGCAATTGCACCCTTATACGGGTATGCGAAATTTAAGTGACTGCGGCAATGCCAGCACTTCAAACTTGTCTGTAAACAAGACAATTTTAGTCAGACGTACAACTTGAAATTACTCCACAACTTCAAAGGTAGTGCGCAGATAGAAATATACTTTTGGCCATTTTTCATGCATGCATTTCACAATCCTGATGTAGGTGTACAGTTAGGTTCTACTCATGTGCTCCAATAAATTTAATTTCTTCCTGATAAATGTGTTTCAAGACAGAGAAGGCAGACAGAGCTTCGGCGCCACCATTCTTAAGGACACAAAATCACAAGGGTGCCTTTTTATGTTTGTACTCGTGTTTTTGTAATAATGCATTGTTTTGAAAACCCGAATGACTTCGGTGACCAATTTGTGATTTAAAAAAGAAGCCTATCAAACGGAATCATAATGCACTAAAATTAGCCTTTTTAAGGCCTTTTGTGTTTTGCTTCATCACTTACTCAAGCATTAATTAATGTCAACAGTGCTTAAAAGTCCACTTAATTATTCTTAGAATTCGTCTTTCTCAAAATCATCCGGTCACGATAGAAAGGCCAAATTTGTCTGCCAATTTGAGGATTTTAAATGACATTGTCGAAGAAATCATAGTCCCTAGTAAGGGGAATTGCCCGACTCAACTGGGTTCATTGCAAATTAGTAGAATTTCACTAAGGTGATTATGAGTTGGTAAGTTTCGTACGCTGCCGCAACCGAAACATTTAAATAATTTCCCTGAGTAATCTTAATCGCGGTCATACTGCATTACTTAAAAACGGATGGATTCACTTCTAGTAGAATATAGTGCGTAATTAAGCATTAATCCTGTTTCGTGACCTATCTAGAAAGACGAAAGAAAAATTTAGGTTAATGCAATACAAATAGTATGAAAAGTGTACTCTGGAGACTCGTGCTTTTTTTTTCAAAAATGACGCGCTGAATGCATTCCTGTCATGCGCATTAAGTGCTTATGACTGCGGAAAACTCCAATCTCCTGAGATGCATCCGAGGTACCGGCCATTGTCCCCTGCAACTGCTACTGCCTTGTACTTGCGCTCCAGCGGAAATATAACCAGACTGCCAAATATGCGGGTAGGTGGTACGGACGTACACTGCAACTTTACCGTGCTCTAGACTGCTGATAAATCTTCGGACACTTGGGTGTATGGCTAAGAGAGACCGGCTTTAGAACAGACAATCGCTCGCATGAGGCAGTTTTCCTTTTAACCTATTGTGATTTTACCCTTACGAAAACTACCCAAGCTGACTAATGCGATTATTGAGTAGTACCCTAAATTATGAGTATTTTGTGTGCTTAAAAGATCAACGTTTTAATTTTTCGACTAAAAATATGCCAAAGTGGGTAGACATTGACTTAAACGTACTTAATTGAGGATGGCTATGCTTACATCATCGAAAAAAACCAATTTCCCCTAATTGAAACAGAACCAAGGCTGAATCACCACGAAACTAGGGGAAAAGTGGCTGTCAAAAAACACTCAACTCAGGTTTGCAATGCACAACTTCACGTCTGCCTTAGTCGTTGACAGTTTGTGATTTCTTAAAGGTTCACTGGGTTGCTGTTTCTGGCTTATTTGCTCCCAGATGTCAATTTGGCTTCACTGACAAAAGCGTGACAATTTAACTCTGCCAACTCACACATCCTAAAATGCTGAATTTTCACACCAGCACTCCCGAGAATGTAGCTAAGATCTGTATGTTTCGTCCGCAAATTTTCAAGGAATTAAACAAAATCTTTTAATTTATGGTTCCTTGTGTAAAAAAAACTATCCATTGAAAAACATGCCAATGAAATGTAAATACGTGATTGCCTTCAAGGAGGTCGGTCTGGTGGTGACATTTGGAGGGCGAATCAATGCGATTCATTACACGAATCACGGCGAGCCATTGTTTTAATAGATCATATTGAGTAACACTTGTCGCAAATCATTTCACTTTCAGCAGCCTAGCGTGATATTGCGACAAACGCTCGGAACCAAAAAGGGTATCGAAGGACATCCTGATAACACAAACGCCTTTAAATAGGCTGGGAAATGATGTGCAGGTTTGGTTTATGCGGGCTATTGATTAGGATACTTCTGTGAACAGTGAGGATCAAGGAGGCACGAGGACCAATGAGTGGTTAGGGGCGAATCGAAGACACCATTCCCCTTCAGATGATCCAAGGTCAGCCGAGGTTTAACGGATAATCCTTTACCAACTGATCAATGCAAACTTTCTTGCACTTTTACCCTCTTAACGCTCTATTTAAGCCCAATGCGCCTAGACACAACCTCGTTGCTTGATGTTTTATTGCTGCTGTGGGCCTGGGCAGTGAATAACACCCTTAATATTCGCATTTGCGATTCGCCCAGAATGGTGTTATTCTTCAGGCTTCCCCTAAGCCACTCCGGTGAAGCGTGGCTCAACACTGTATCGGGCTGGCAGAGACTTCGTCCCAAATGCGAAATAAAAAGATCACCCAGTGTTTGCTTGTATCACTGAACTTAATAATGTTCACGGGTCCTACAAGTCACAAGTGTCACTTTGATAGCCACAGTAGTTCGGTGGGACAGTTGTTATCAGAACCTTTTGAAGGTTCAGTCCGAGTGATTTTACCAAATTTGAAAATGATTTACACTATGTCCACTTGTGTAGCCTTTAATTTCTCTTAAAATGTTTGGCTTCACAAGTATGCACAGAGTCAGTTTATTTACCCACCACGTTTATTTCATTTCATATCATGATGGCATAAATACTGACAGAGAATTATACCTTTATTTCTATTTTCTTGAAACCTATAATGAATTTAACTAAAATCATACTTATAACCATCCCAAAATTTATAATAACTCCAGGGCTTTCAGCCGGATTAACACTCCAACATCAGATATGCAAATACAACCAGTGCATCTCGGATTATTCTAGACTGCAACTAAACGGATTGACATATGTTAATAAGACGAAGTACGTCATTTAACAACGCACAAATAACTATAACCAAGTCCGCTGTGTGGCCGACAATCCAAAGTAGCTGCAAAAGGAACTCTTTTGGCTATCAAACCACCAAAGAGGGCCGGTAGCAATAAGTCAATTCTGGGTTTCAAGATAAGCGTTGATAGGAAGGCATATAGCAATGACACGCAGCTTAGTGCATACTAACAACGAACGAAATCAAAAGGAATTAGGGAGATGCGAGGTAGAGAGATCGCAGGTTGTCCACTGATCAAATTACTCCTTCCGATGGCCGAGTTTGCCGCGATATGTCTAAAGCTCCTTCCAGCCATCGAAGACACTGTCTCTCGGATTAAACTTAATGTCCCGGCATCTGACATTCCAATTACGGTCCTCGCTTGATGACTTCAAGGTCCATAATAGCGATGGAATCAGATGACCACTTCATGGACACGACTGAAATGATCCCCAAATTCGACGACTGAAAGTCGCGCTTTTACCGTCCAGAGCTGTGTGAAACCCTTAGTATCTTGACCGAATAGTTGTCTCGTAATCAAGGCAGTCTTTTAAACCACTGCGCATTGTGACCATCTGAATCGTCACGCAGTTTCACCAAGTGCCTGTTGATCAGAACTATTTCGAGTTCCGGTATCGTCTAACTTTCTCGCTAGCTGATGGAGTTACTTGATTGTGGATATTCTTCTTATCCAGGGAGACCTGCGGTGCCTGCACGAGTCTCCTTCGACTCTCTGAGGTAATAATTAAAGTGCAGAATCCAGGCCATGACACTCAAAAAGTGCGTCCTAGGATCCTTGGTGAGGGGCATGAGTAAGCGAAGAATTCATGAGGGAAATGGAAGAAGCCTTTAGCCCTGAAGAGTTATGGGTTTGCACACTTTCTAGATCATTGCTTGGGTAAGTCCGGTGCATAATGGCAGTTATGTGGTCTTCACTTGTCTGCAATCATTCACCATGCCTCTTACTGATCTAATCTAGTCGACAGGGTCTTTTTTACAGTAACCACTTTAATTGCTCTCACAAGGGCAGGCCTGTCCCCGTCGCAAGTGGTTCGAATTACATAAGCCTCATCTGACTTCCTTAAAGTTACCCCCCCCCTATCTTAAATGCTTTTGGGCATAAAACTCCACTACAGGGCCAAGGTTACTCGTTCATAGGAATCAGACAAATTCTTAATTCGACGATGTTACTGCGATGCCAACCTACAATCAAGCAAGATTATATCGGCTTTTAGTAGTGACTTGATGGTAAATGTATCCTTGATATGAATGGACTTGTTCACATAATCTTATCCCACATGAAACTTCACTTCAGAAGACCTCAACACGGTTTCTTTGCCCATGGTTGACAAAGCAGTATATTTACTGTTTATTTCATTTAGAAATCAACTAATAAGATTTCATGTATAACGGCTCAGTAGAAGTCAATGCCCGATAAATCAATATCTCACTTCGTACGATCCCTAAATTTCAGATTATCTAAAATGCCCTGAGCGGCACCTATAAAGTGATTCCATTGATGTTTTTAAATGCGTGGTTCCATTTGATCTCTCTCTGTATCAAACGTGATTTCGAGAGGTTCCGGTAACTAACCCTCGTAGTGCTGTGATTGGTCTTTACTCAGTGACAACATTGTCCTTTTTCTTGAACCACAAATTAACTTTACTTTGATTCGTAAAATGTGAAATTCAAACATTCGTTTGGGTATGAACTTTCCCCCGCAGATTAATGACCAAGGCAACTGTGAGCAATTACTTCTGGTCAAATTACTGCTCTCTGAAAAATGCACATTCCATTGGAACACTTCGACGATCTTGTACTAGTACTTGATCAGCTATGTGTTAGATCCTTCCTAGAGTTAGGGCGTAAATTAAAAAACCCAAAACAAGCAGAATCTGCCTATCCTCTCAATACCCATGTCAGAGCCTCAATCGATATGTTGATGGAGGCCTTAGGTACCATATAATTCTCTTGACAATTACTTAAACGCAGTCATCACACGTTATCGCGCAGTTATCGATATCCCTTTTTGCTTTTCCTTGAATAGGTGATTTGCGTAGGTAAAACGTGTTACGCCGCCGTTAGGCTTAACGTCAAATAAGGTGCAAGTGCTCTCACAAAGGCATCTTAGGAGCATGGATCTCCACTAACCTTCCTACTCCCCGATCTTGGAAAATCCACCGGGTTATTTACGACTTGCATTAGCATACAATGCGATGCTCTGGTCTTATGTAGTTGGGTACGTTTTGTGCTCCTCATTAGCTGTAAATCCACTAGCTCCTACGTGCTCTTCTTTAGAAGATGTGCGCATGCAGTTTGTTGCCTTAGTCACTGAGTTTCCAAGTCAGGTCAGTTAAGAGCCGTTTGTAACATGAAATTAACCCTCTCGTTAGTCGTAGTTTGATGATTTTGTAACCAGCACATAGTTTACCTTAAGTCTTGGTTTTTTTGCCCAAATTGACACTCCGACGTCAAATCTGCAAATAACACCAATGTAGCTCGGAGTGTTGGATATTTTAGTTGTAGGGATATATTAGTATGATAAAATCAGTGAACATCATTTGATAAACAGCTTGCAATGAGTTCGATGGCTTGAAACATTCAACTGGCGGTTCGGGCACACATAATAACTTGCTACGCCGGTGATATAGCAAAGGAGATGAGCAGCAAGTTCAGTGTTACTATAAAGAGATGACAAAGCAATAACAGGACAAATATTGCTCTACTTACTAAGCTCAACTTCTTCTATACACTTTCACTCCTCCCATTACTCTACCTCATAGAAGTCGCGATTCAGTTGCTGTAGCGGCTCCAGAAAAACCTTCAAATTAAATGTTGCAACGATTTGATTTAATACTGACAATAAACAGTCAGTCGGGATCGAACTTCTGATGTCAGTGCTGTTAATCATGAGGAAATACACAACTCTGCTATAAACGTTTTCTTAAAAATGTTGGCCCTGTACACAACTACTTAAGTTCTTTTGTCAAGAATAGCACTAGATAAGTAAAATTGACATTACTGTTTTCTCTGCAAAGGAATTTAGAAATCAGGTATCCATAGTGATTTATATCCTTCTACAGTACTTTATGGCACTTCATTAATCAAAATTCCAATTACCCACACCAATATTGATCTCTCATCGTAGGTCAAGCTTTGTTGACAGCTTAATGCTCATAAACATGGACTCCAGTGTGGAAGAAAAGAACGATCATGTGGTCCGTCGCCCATTACCTATATGTCACGCACGTTCACAGTTGTTCTAAGATTGTGGGTTAAATTACCACTGAATGCAAAATGTTTTGCCTAAAATGCAAAAGTATGTTATACGCCTTATTTGTACTTGACAGATAAAGGCAGTTCGATATTCGAGGTGCTGGATGATATCTAGAATGCTATTATCTGTAATCCAGTTGACGCAATTCTTAAGACACACACCAATTCCCTAGCGTAAATTGTCTTGACACTTGCTCTTTCAAATTAAGTAGTTTTTACCGACTTTTTACACCGCGCACTCATCGCATCATTCATACTGTATCATTTGAAATTCACTCTAGCTTAAACAATAACTCCAAGGAAGTACAATTTGGTGATGACAACAGGCGTTTACCCCCAAATAGCTGCCTTATCTTTGTTAAGGTCCGGCGTATGGTTTTGAACCCCACCGGAGCTGCTAAGTAAAAATTTGGTCCTTTCGCGCCACTCAGGTACACGAGACATCCAGTAGAAGACTAGAGACGTCAGAGACACGACCGTCAACTTCGATCGTGAGTACGTGCCGAATGTAGTTATTGATCAATAGCATGAGTGCACTAGATAACGTACAAATAAGTGATTGGTCAGAATAGTTCAATTGATAGCGGGGACAGTGTGCCGCGGACTGCCACAACCCGATTCACTACGATTCACTACATCCTCAGTAGTGTGCGAAACGACGCTGGTTTTTAAGTAGCAAATTCATCACTTGGTCTACACTTTTGCCTACTCACCACGGTGATAAGGCGCCTTATTACAGTTTTCTTTAACTGAACCTTTAAAAAGTGTATTTGTTAAAATGCACACTCGGTGGTTCGATATAACAAGGCTTAGCTAAATTAAATATGCGACTAGCGAGCGCTGAATTCCTTGTATGCTTGACCTCAGTTCACAGGGCATCTCTCTTAAGCCATCTGGGCATCTACAAGTTAGTACCTGACAGAACCCGGTCAACGCTGTTTCCACTTTACAGCAGCGGTGGCACCAAATTAGCCTACCGGTTTATTTGCGTCGTTGGTTCTAAAAGGGCTCCCAAAAAGTCAAAGCAAAAGGTCACGTTCCATCCGTTTATTTCACACTCACCTGCAAACCAATTATCAAAGCAGTTGTTTAAAATGCTGGCATACGACAAACTGTCACGGTGAACACGTGTAAGTGCCTGGTAGTTACATCGTTTACACAACAGTGTGCCACAGTCTAAGGTTTGTGTGGATCCCCCATCTAACCTTTTTTTTCACTTTAGGTTTATTGGGCACTGTGCTCATCGCCGTTAGATTTTACGGCATAAAACAGGCCATTCAAAATTAGCTAGTTAATAGGAGGTGAACGAAAGTGAAACTTATTCAGAAGCAAGTCTCAACCATCTGTTGCTCTTTTAGCTGCCAAATGATCCTAAGCTGCTCATTTCACATCAAATACACTCAGCGAAAATTCCCCAGTTAGCTCCTTGGATAAATAATCTGCCATATGGTGTCTATCTGGAGGCATGTGGTCATGAAAATTATTAAGCAAGGATTATTTTGTAGCCGTCTGCATTAGTTTAGTATCAGGGTTTTGTATAGTATACAAATTAGGAGATTACACTAGCGTGGGACGTAATTTCTACATTCTAGCATGTCTCAGCCGGTATTATGCTAAAACCTCAGGCGCCTTTTTGGAAATTGGGTGATATGTGAGAGCAGCCATTTGTGTTGTAGACGATGTGTAAGATGTGCCACGTTTCCGTATCTAAATTAAGAAACTGACTTCTAGAACAACCATACCCTCGATTTCGTAAATGAAGTTTTTAAAAAGGTGCGGAAACAGGGTAACCAGGCAATGTTCTCACAACCTACGTGACCCAACCAATACTATAGCATTTTCAGATTGGACACAGTGGCAACAGCTGGATTACGTAAGGACGGATCTGTAGATCAGGGAAAGTATACCGAAATCGATGATTTTACCGAAGTCACACACGCTTGATAATTTACGCCAAACCACTAAACAACAGTTGCTGTTTAGTACCACCAACAGGAAGTTAATTAAACTGATGGCACACGGGAATTTAAGTGGAACGACTTTTTGAGTCTCGATCTAAGTAGATATAGCACGACCAGGAAGGGAAAAAAAAACGAAAACGACGGGGGACTCAGGTTTTTATTGCATCGGGAAGAGGGTAGTACTTTCGCGTGACAACATCTGCACAATTCGGTAGAATTAACCTGCGTTAGTATGAGAAACAGTTGAATTGCAGATGTCAACATGCATTTACTCACGCTGATTTGATTAAATTTGATATGACTCATCCGCATCGCCCTGCCCTCAACGACGGTCTCCTGATTTTGATTTGTACACAGTTACGGCATTTTTGATAAATATATTTACATTTGACATTAGAAGTTGCTCTTTATTATTCCTCCTTCTGGTACCTGGCGTAGTAATACTCCAATCAGCCCATTTCTAAGTGTGCTTAAGCTCTGTCCCGATGCGTGACTTGGGAAGCTTAATGTGACTTGATATGTTCGGCACAAATCTAAGTTCATAAGTGGCGCCGGGTGACTCTATTAAAATGAAAGCTCATTAATTTGCACTTTAGGACCCTGACAGTCATATTATCCTCAACATTTGTTCCTTCTGCTAGCGGTGGAGATACCCGTGAAAGTGTGTTAGTGAAGTATTACAAGATTCCCAAAATAACAAACACATTTCAGCTAGCTTTACCGGGTGTACTGTCGGATACCGGAAATCCAATTCTGCCCATTCACCAGGCAATTACCCACCTGATGTTCATGAAATCGAAGAGCTAAGAGTCCAACAACAAGTGCCATAAGCTTAACAGGATCTCCGTTCGCACCGGAAATCACGCGACACCAAAGCCTTGTCACAACACAGGTGGTAGTGGGCGCCTAATGCGTGGAACACGCGCTCCCACATCAGGCGCTGTTTGTGGGTGGAGCGCCAAGTCCGTCAACATTCCCAAGGGGCCATCACATGGCCATCGGTAAAGCCCGGGGTGATGGGCCAGTCAACAGGGCCCAGCGGTGAACTAATGGCTTGAGCTTATTAATGGTAGTCCAAGTTGGCCATTTCCTTTTCACATTAATACTCATTAGAAGCTTAAAAGTAGTAATTAGCAGGGGGATTTCGAAAACGCCGATCCCTTGTGGCATTTTGCGTTAGCTCTGCAGGAACATCTTTTCATTGGAGTAACATGACTTGGAGGAACCATCACAGCAGGCAAACTCGTCGTGATTAAATTTGATGTGCAAACGGCCTTTTTATGGTTCTGGGAACGACAGCTTTTCTTGATCATTCCTCCATTTATGGCTAATGTGTGTGTTCTACTTTACCCGTTACACAAAAACAAAAATATATTCATTGCTGGCAGTTGTTTGAAAATTAAAAGGTCCTTAAACATATCTCGCTGGTCCATTTATCTGGTCTCATGGTATCGGTAATTCTATTGAACAAAATCAGAAAATGACCGATTGCTTATTGAGGTAGTGCTTAACATAAAAACCAACTACTCTGTCAAACTCTGCAAGACAGAAAAAAACTATTCATGGTGGTGAAATGACTTGTTTGAACAGAGACGGATGTCAATTAATCATGGTAGCATGGGAAATCACCTTCACATAGTAAAAGCCCTTCAATCGGCTCAGGTAAAAAACTGCCTTTTGAATCACAAATAGCTTAGCTCAGCACATACACTGAATCATCTGACAGCACAATGAAAATTGTGCTACCTTACGCCGTAGTTACCCAATTGGCTGCGAGAAATTCCTCGGTGTTTTGCTGCCTAGTTTAGTTAGCACATCCTAATACTCACATTTGATTGTGTTGCACTGTGTAAAAACCTCTCTACCTCGCAGAAATTAATTTTTTGGTAATCTGTGGGATTTTATTGGAAAGGTTAATGACACATGTTTACTAAATACCATTAACCAAGTAAATTAGTAAAAATGCCTGACTTCCATTCATCCACAGTCGAAGCAAAATTAATAATGGTTGAGTTACATACAAGATGCAATACGGTAGCACCTTCATATTTGGCAGTCACCAAGTTTCCTCAGTACATTTACAAAGATATCTGACCCTAGGTTGTAGGGATGGTAAATTGTGTCGAGGTTAAAAGTACAATCAAGTGCTATGTCGGATGCGTAGAGCTTGTTGAGTGTTCAAGTCTAACCCCTACAGTTGTTGGCGGGGGCTTTACCGTGATCTGACACATTACTAAGTGCACGAAATCAGTGGGTTCCCAGGTCTTTCAACTAACTTAAAGAGGCCAGAGAGGATTGATAATCAAAAAGAGACTTGATACCCTGATCTGAAGCTACTCCCGTGTGATCAGTCTAACTGAGAATAAGCGAGGTAAAAATTAATGCTTGAGGCAGTTGGAGAAGCCACTTTTGCTTGAGGCCTCGTTGATGCACTGGATCTTCCGACCATAGCACTGGAGGTATAGGCGTTCATAAACATTTTCCATTGATTATTAGATCGCTAACCCCAGAAGCAACCTTATTTCCTGTTGCATTCCATCCCACATAACTGTTTCTGAACTTACGATACACTTTTTACTAACGAAAGCATCCTTTACATGCATAAACCGGATACGAAACCCGGTCTGTGTGCTGAAGGCAATCATAACGCAACGTTTTTTATTTCAGGTAAACTCAATTTTCTTCCTAAGCAACTATTAGCTCTTTTGGATAAAAGCGTCAAAGCAACTAGAGTCTCGTCTGTAAATAGACGTAAGTTGTTTTTCCTTGAGTAGTCAGAGCGAAAGTGAATGGGAAAAGCAGCAGTGAATGTCTCTTTTCGCCCTATAGACAGGTAGAGTTGATGAAGAGCGCACAGAATGGAGGTATCGCAGCTTACTACATGTGCATAAAATAATCCAGCTTAGATTTATGCAATAAATGTACTCTTCGTTATTTAGGTTGAAAATATAGCTAAACCACATCCCTCCGTTAACTGGTTAATAGACCATGACGTCTGGAATACATCTTCTACACTCATACCCAGCAGTTTCCACACGAGCACCCATGAGAACAGTTGAATATTTGACAAGTTTGCCTCTGAAGATGAATTTTCTGCCTAGTTGTTACAAAACGCAGGAGAATGAAGTGTGCAATCGTAACCTCCTAAAAGAGTAATCCCGAGGTACGTAACAGAATTTTGTCTTTAAGGTCGAAAAGACAATGATGTGGTTTTTCGAGTCAACGCGAAGCTTCTTGCTGGAAAGGATAAAGACGCTCGGTTGTGTTATTTTGAGTTCTTGGATTGTGAATGTTGAAGAAACACCTAAGTACCAACAACTTCAGATGCGGACCCATCAGCGTTTGAGTTGTGGACGAAACAAAGCCGCTTGAAGACTAACTCATTCCCTAAATTTTCTACAAACGTCTACGAAAATTGACAATCGGTCAAAATTTTATAAAGGGCGTGAAGAATTTTGCTTTATTGCGCGTGCTATCACGTATGAGATTCAACACCAGGCGATGAATGTACCACACAAACACTGAGCTCATTTGACTCTATCTATGGAGCTAGCTTTAAAAAAAATTGATAATAAATATTGATGGAGTTGAATGATTGTGTCTGTGTTTGCACAATGGATGAAATGTGGTGCCTATGCTCATCGTATTAAAAAACAGCAACATCCCATTTTCTTCATCTAAACTTTTGTTCTGATTGTTTGGACCTCCTGGGTAGACGAAGGCAGCAGCGTACATACATTGTGTCAGATTATTCCTTTTGTTGTAATTGTCTTCTTTTGACGCCAGTTTGTGGGAAAATAGATTTTCTGAAAGTTAGCACAATTTCTTCACACTGATTTCACGCAAACGGTAAGCTCATTTTGAAGGTGCTTTCACCACTTCATCACCTGATTGCATTAGATTGCTAGCTGCTTCAAATACCTTTTATTCAGGGATAACTGAGTTAGTAATGGACTCAGAAATCAAGACATTGCAGAAGCTAGGAGTGAATTTTTAAGTTAGGACAAAATACGGTTCTGGATTCACACAAAGTCTATAGTTGAAGTTAATTGCCGCATTAGAGTCTTCTATTTTTATTCTCCCCTTGGGCCTTAAATTTTGTACACGGTGTCGGCAATGCTAACCCCCATAATACCAATGCTACATTAAGCACCATAAAATAAAACCGTTAGTGATCCTAATTCCAGACTGGTTTGGTGCGTAGATTACTCAGTGGCACTAACTTGGCTTAATGAACCCGACTTCTGATCCCAATTTTTTTACTTTCCTCATTTTGAGTGGCCTTGGCCCTGGTTTGGAAAAGAGAGCTTAATAAATATACGTTAAGTTAAGAAGTTCACACATATCAAAATTTCATAACTTCAGCTTCCTCTGAAATGTGCAAAATGTTGATTAGAAGATGGTGTCCTTCTATACTAAGTGAATGAGAGAGGCAGGAATGTTGCAGTTGTAGTAAAGTTAAAGTAGTCAAGTGCAAACAAAAATTTGCAAATCAAACCCGTAGAAAATATCGATCTGACACAATTCTCTAATATCGATTAAGATTGGCTTCCTGTCCGGTTACTTAATGTTTTCCGGATTTTTCCAATTATTGCTAAAAAGAAACTTATCAGACACTTTATTTGCTGAAACAAATTTACGTGACAAAGTGATTTCCATGATACTTGGCACTAAATTAGTGCAAATAACTACCACTTCAATTCCATTGATTGAGATTATTAAATATACATACAAAATTGGGATTACTAGTTGGCATTTAAGTCTGCTACCAGTTTCGACACACCGTTATCACCTATACAAATAACGGTTATTTTAGCGTCCCCTTAAGCCAATTTTCTCTTTCCTAGACTGATATGGGTCGACAATTAACGAAAACCATTTGTCAGACAGTGAATAATCTAACACAAATTAAATGTAAATGGTGGTTGATAAACAGATTCTAGCCCATAATCTTCACGATCGTTAAAGGTGAAATGTTTGCAAGAGAGTTATTTGGAAGAGGAGACAGAAGAAGGAGGAGGAGGAGGAGGAGGAGGAGTAGGCGGAGGAGGAGAATGAGAATGAGAATGAATATACGCCTCAATAATTAACTCCAATGCGAATGAAGTCTTGTCCAAGGTCTTCATTGGACGCAACTAAACCAGTATTCATTTGAAAGCATTGTAAGAGTTATTTGGCTTGGTCGTTCATTGACCATGGCAAGGCACCAATTTTGGATTGTGAAGTGATAGCCTCAATTGTGCTGATTTTATCCACATGATAAAATTAATTTGTGTACATTGAAACCATGGTATAATGCTTCCGTTCACTAATCCAAATGCATAATGCGCAGGCAATCCTTCCCTGGGTTCAAACCACCTCTATATTTTAGACGTCTGGGATCAAGTTGATTCAGGTTTCTCAAAATAACCCGTTACTTTAAGACACAATTTATTAGTAGTCATTCTTTTAATTTTAATACTGTAGGTATCATTTTATCCATTCCTACCAGACCATGGCAGGTAAAAGACAGCAGTGGTAATATTTCAGACTGTTAAAAATTTGGATTTACTTAAATTATATCATATTTCCTGAGGAATTACACAACAACTAATCGTGGGAACCAATTGCATACTTTTTGTTTCTCATAATTAAGGGTTGGAGTTTTAGTGCTAAAGTGGTTTTAGGGCCGGGCTGTTCGTTGGGCCTTCGCTGTTTTCGAAGTCGTGTGACGGACACTATCGGGTAAATAGGCTTGAAAAGGCCCTAAAGTACATTTGTGCAGGGATATTTTGGAGATTAGACAGTGTCAATCAGATAGCAGATAGCCGATAAGTACAAGTAGCATCAGTGCATTAGTTAGGCGACCTTAAGTAGCCGCAGTTAACTCTCTACCAACACCGGAAACTACTCAAATCACTATGTTTTGACGAATACGTGGATTTGCCCAATGGTGTCATTGACGGTTAGGTTTAAACAACTGCGGGTAGGTGTCAAATGTTATATGCCTAAATGACGGGAACCAGGTAAATAACTTGAAAAATACTGATTTCGGTTGTGGTTTTTGACTAATAGAGGCATGTTAATTCGCAATCCTTCTCTTACTCCTACAGTCCCCATTCAATCCTGTCATACAAACAGCAAAGTTCTGCCAATTTTAAATTAGAGTTTCAAATCCTCAAATTCAAATCAAATATTTTCTTTTTAAATTAAAATAAAACCACGCGCCCCTGTGGCGGGTAGACCTGACTTACAGCCCCAGCCAAAGTGAACACAAACAGTCCCCGGCTTAACATGGTGCTGGTGAAAACGGCATGACCACGTGGACGCGACCGTTTATTCACCAGCTGGGTGTGAGGTGTCATTGTGTTGTGTGCATTGGTGTATTTACTGAGTACTTGTGATCTGTGATCTCATTACGGTGGTCTCGCTTACTGGCATTTCATAGCTCGTTTCCCGCCCTTTTAATGTTTCACTGGTCCAGCGAACTCTCAGAGCTCTCCTCCTAGCCACATCATACCACCTGCACACAATACCTTATCTCCTATTTGATGTTGTAAACACGTTATGCTACTGGTGTTTATCGTATATGGCATAGAGCTGCCCTGGCTGCGTTTGTTGTATTTTGATAAAGGATCTCGTGATCTATTAAACGGGAGCCGTGTCATGTGAAGACTAGTTGGATGCAGGCACCAATGACATTTTGTGTCTCACAGGCACTCATCGCTGATAGTCCGCAACACTTCGAGTCCTTCCATCCGATTCGGGTTTAGCCGGGTTAGAAGCAAAGTTAAGGCGTCAAAATTGTCTATTATTGCGGACCATTTCAGATGTTGGTTTGCGCAATTTTTGTTGAAGCACCAACTAATTTAAGTAAAAACAACTAACTAGTTTCCTAAACCATCTGGTTTCAATGTCGCGCTGCGACTTACATGCCAGCATAAAGTCAGTCACGAATCGAACCTCACACTGTCTGTTGAGGATCCCGGCTTGTGGTTTCGAACCACAACGGGGACTCCACGTTGTACTTACACGGATACTCGAGAAGACTGAGAGAACCGGAGATGGCGAAGACTCACACTTTTGCTAAATGGCTCAAACTGGTTCTGAGTCCCCCCCTTTGCATAAAAGATCACATCTGACTAGTGGGGGCTGCTGATCACTACAATATGGATGAACTTGCAAATGTGGAAACGACTGAATGCCCATGTGAGTAGTGGGGGAGGTAGATACACAAGGGTGGATGCAAAAACGACTTTCCATGATCAATAGGGACGCCGTGATTCCGAACATGCAACTAACGGACTCCTAAGATTTTGAGTAAAGTTGATACGCCAGAGTGTGCTGGACAGCGTTCAGTGCATTTCTAGCAAACATTGCTGACCATCTTAGAAACATAACCTTAATAGTACACCAATTAGTTGCTTAATGGCTGTTTGACATCGGAAGTGTTCAGTAAAGTCGAGGCCCAAGCTGAATTGTGCCTTTGTATTGTATACTTAGTTGGTGCAATATCCACCTTCGATGGTCATTCACGCTTTTCCATGGTAACGATAGTTTCCAACCTCATCAATGACGCTATGTTAGTTCCTTTTACAGTTCGTGTATGGTAGCAGACTGGGGAGCGCAGTAGGTCATTCATGGCAGGCATTCCAGCCCTCTCAGCTGCGTTAAAAATTCATGTGTCATTGTGTTAGCCCATTGTTTCTGGGTTTTGCTTCAAACTCAAGGGCTCTAGTTGGCCTTCGTGTCTTTCTTTCTCCGCCTAAATCATGAAATAAAATTATGGCAAGGTAATGCATTATATTTTCATTGTTGAACGCTAATTTTATTAGTTTGCACTTTATAAAGCTATTTTTACACAAAGGCAGAAAATACGGCCACTGAAAGTGCGCATTTCGTTAGTACTTCACGGACCCTACTTGAGTTATGTGGTATACTAACTTACCCCCAGTTGGGAATCGTGTGGCTTAGTCGAGAGTATCACGTTATTTAGTACACATTATTTAGAACCTGATTTTCGTGAATAATAATATAAGCATGCACTTCTGACTGTGTTAATGCACCTTTTATAGTCATACTATTAACTGACAGTCGTCTTAATGTGTCATTGGTCAACACAAACCCGGAAAAAGGTCATGAAATTAATATCTGTGCAAGATCAAAATGTGGCATTCCAGTCGTATTTTGTGGCACTTACTTCAAAAAAAGGAATAAGTGCCGGAAATGCGACAAAACACACTGAAGACGTGCTGGAGACTCAGCATCTCCAAGACCACATCTTTTAAACTTTTGACGACTTCCTACTTTGCAAGATCATTCGTGTTTACGCACACTGATTTGTACCCATGTCAGCCGTCTCCTTCCTATTGGTCCATTCGCCCTCGAGTTTACTTGCTCTCTTGCCCCCACTCAAGGCCGCCCACATTAACGCGCACTCGGCCTTTGGCTGAGACAGTAAGATCCTGCATTAGCGTTGGGGAGGCGCTGACTCATTCATGTTTGTCTGAGTGCTAGTATGGGAAGCCAATAACGTGCAAACACAGGGCTTTTGCATTGTTCCGTCAAACCGTTGATTCTTGGATTGTGTTTCTACTTTTGGGACAGTTAAACAAAATAGTGGCTTCAATGTTAACGGCCTTGCCCCATTGGTAGTGAATTCATCGGTAATTTTGTGAATTATAGTCCATGGATTACCACTAAAAAGTTTGGTGAGAGGCTAAATGTCAACAATTTGACTGGATTTCGCCGTTCAAAGCAACTCATATACGGTTTAAAACTCAAAACATGAGTTCTGCGCGCTTTGACAGAACGAAACAAACCGAACCTTGTTTTCTATGGTCAGTCGACCGTCAAAAAACGAATCCACCCCAGATTAACTCAAACCGAGAGATAATAACGGTTCATGCATAAAAACGCATGGAAAAATGGAAGCTGGAAGCATGGAAGTAAAGAACCAGAGGCTGAATCACATCGAACAAAAATGCTGTTATGCGTCTGGAGTAGGGATTGAAAATTATTAATTTTTGCAAACTGCTTCTTCATAAACGAAAAGTACTGTGAACAGCTTACGTTAACTCAATGGTGAAATTTATGTCAAATGTGCAAACTCGGGTCAGTCGAAAAGGCGCCATCGTTGGCCACGACAGCTCTAGAGCACATGTCGCTCAACTGACACGACAAAAACG
>UXSR01005197.1:0-14799 GCA_900604375.1 Mesocestoides corti | reverse complement strand
GCATAAAAGCGAAGTTTCAGTGGCCCGAGTCTGAAATCAGCAGAGGAAATACCTTAAGCCTAGACCCCAACGAAGTTTCCTTTCCGGATTATGCTATCTACTGTTGTAGAGATATCCATTTGTAGTTTTTGTTATTGCTGTTATTAAAGGACCTGTTCACGTTGGAGTACCCCTTGTTTGACCACCAGCAGGTTCAGTTTTCGCGCACCCCCAACACCTCGTTGTCATTTATATGTAACAAAGAGACTTTTTCGAATGTCAATTCCATGAATAAATAAATACTGCACAACAACGGTGGTGGTGGTGGTGCTGATCACTACACAATTTGGACTTCGACAACATGTAGGACGTGTGCCTACTTCATCCCCAATACATTGTAAATAGCACGTTTGTACTCAACCAGTGTATTTGTTTCTCAAATTTTACACTATCATGTCCTTTTCTAGTCCTTCAAAACTATGTGCTGCTTTGTATACATGTATTCCTCCCCGGTTTCTATGACTTGCATCTGCTCACTCTCTCAAAGTTGAGTGCTTGGTATGGTTTCTGAAATTTCAATGTTATTTTCCGAAATCTTTAGCATTCTTATCAATTCCGTGAGCCAGCAGCAACTGGATTCGCTCGTGACGTAGAGAATACTATTTCGCTTAACGGAGACCATCTTTATTTATTTTTTAACTGTTCTTACTTTCCTCGTGAATGAAGACTAAAATTCAGCCAAGTGTAAATCTTTTTCATCCCTGCCTAGTGCTTGGCCGCTTAACTTCATCCTGTTGTTCACATTTCGGTGAATAGGTAAGTGCCGCACGACCTACCTGTCAAAACATCGCACATCCAAGCCTGCAACACATTAAGCATGGTGATTTCTAAACATTGTGTTCCTTTTTTTTCTGCGATCAGAATTTAGTAATAATTTTTAGCAAGAGCTAAATATCATGGCCTGTCAGACAACTGCGTTAGGTAAATGTTCATTTGCATGGGTCGTTTCTAAATCGAAGATACCAAAACATAGGGAATTTAGTAAGAAATCTGTATCACGTTATAACCAGTCCGTAATCATGATACTTTAGTTGGTGCCAGACTGCCTACTGAAACTAACTAAATGTAATGCCTACCAAGTCGTGTTCAGTGGGTGGTTTTTAGGAAAGTATAGAAAAGTAAGGAAAAAGCATGAACGGTGTTAGCTTGGAATTTTGGCTTTACTAAATCGCTTTTCAATGCTATGCTGGGGCAGTATCAGGAACATTAACTTGAAAAACGTTCATTATTCGGTATATTCAACACTCAGCTGCTAAGTTTGTACCGATTAGGTGATAGCATTCCTGTTGGAAGCGCTATTAGCGTTTACTTTTTAAAACGTAGATACCGGTATACACGAATTTTAGATTTCATATAACAAAAACTTTCAGTTAGTGCATTATATTACAAACAAAAGTCTGTCGATTTAATTGCTTAGTTTTAAAAGGCGGGAAAATTTGGAAGAAATAATGATTTGTAATAAAAACATGTTTACGTTGAGCCGAATCCCGGCGAAATCTGAGGCTAATATCCTATTGGAAATGATTTACCAACACATTAGCCAGTTCATTTTTTTTGAAAAATGCACGGAAATTTCAACATGGACATTAATTTAAAGACCCTAACTTGTCGTTTACACTTTTAGAGTTTGAATTACACCTTGTTTATTTCTTAAAGCCTTGCTTTTTTCTTAGCACATTGTTTTCGATATATTCGTCCTTGTAGCCTGAATTCATCAGTATTAAAAGATGGTTTAGAAATCAGTCAACGCTTCCTCTTCAATGCACCAGGTTACCCTCATTCTTCATTGAATTCCAGTGAGCCATTATATGTACTTACAGAATATAACAGTTGCGAATAGCCCTTGAATAATATACTACTTTTTTTTCAAAAAGCCGTTGATATATGTGTGCTCATTTCACAGGAATTGCAAATCAGTACTTTAATAAAAGTCTGGTCGTGAAAAATATAGCGTAATTAATTTCTAGTGAATAACCATGATGCGTTCTTGATCTTCCCACCATTTCAAAATGACGCTCTTCACTGGAGCCACATGTTTTTGTGAAGAACATCAATTTAATCAACAATCCAACTTTATTATCGGGATTCATTTTAGGATACGCATCACTGACAATGTCGCCTTTTTGGTTACTGAAGCAATTAATCGGCAACAAGTCATCATGACCACGAAATTACATCTCAACGACTAGTTTTTATAGAGAGAAATAAATAATTATATGCACTGTCACTAATGTAGCCATACTTTTCACGCACATTATAACAATTTTCCCGATTAACTATTAAAAGGTAAGAAATCGAGATAATTCAACCCCTCGACCTATGCCCAAGCACCATGGCAGTCCATTTATGTCTGTGCTAAAACTGTTTTGAGTATACTGCAATATCGCGAATTAGAAATATTTATGCACAAATATTGGCAAATTTAGGTATATCACTGGAGCTAAGTAAAAATAATTACAGACCTATTGAACAAAAAAGATTTATATATTTCATTTCATTTTCCTGACGGCCTTAAACTGTTTTATTACATGTCAATTTCATCCTGCTAACTTATTATGATGAAAGAAATTAGTGTGCCACGGCATCGTGAAACATTCCGGATATTACAACTGCGATAGAAATGATGAAAATTAGTAAAAAGGGAACTTGCTGTTTTAGGTACATTTAAAAATTTATTACTTGATTCAAAAAAATGTTATAAATTGAACTGTCAATTCTTAGTTTATTGTGCAAAAACAGATGTGAATCCATATTAAAAACAACTTCTAGTGGAAGCACAAAAGTACTGCATTAGATGTTTCATGCATCAAGACTCTATTCAATGAATAAAATTTAGAAAATTTCAATAAACTTTTTTGTGTCCTTAGCAAGTTAGCTGGATGTGTGCACAAATTGAACTGCCATGAATTCATTGCATTAGCACAAACATTTCCTAAGAAATCGGGAAAAGATAATAGTTAGGTGATTAATTATGGAGCAAAAAGAGACCTAACGTGAAAAATGCCTATCAGTAAGAAGAGTAAGAGCATTAATAAATATGAGTGGTTGAATCTCTTTTGGGCATTTAGTAAAAAAACTGTACAATCAAAGACAAAGGTGGCCACGAATACCAAGTTTAACGAAAAAAATCCAAAATACATAGTAAAACCCCTACATACAGCTAATAATTATGTCACCAGAGGTGGGACTCCCTCATGACGAGGTGTCAATGACGTGGAAATAGCAATTGCAGAGTAATTGTTATTTGCTTCACCAACGTACATTGCTTTCGAATCGCATGAACAGACGGCTGTATGCAGGCTGTTTGCATTGTTTTACTATGGGAAAGTAGAAGTCAGTTAAAACTCAGTGCTCTGAAGAGTACCAAAATATGAGAAAGGAAATAAAGAGGCAAAAAAACAACAAAGGCACAAAATTAGATTGATTAAAGTTGTGGTTTTACAAATTAAACACTTAAGTAGTTTTTGACACGATATTATAACTGATAGGTCAGATACTTACTTGTTCAAAGTCTCGTTAGGCCACTTATTTGATAAATGTTCTGCATCTCATGTAGCTTAATTTTCCCTTTGCCTTTGTTTTCTTTCGATTTACAATTAGACTTTCTACTCTAAAAGTCCTGTCATATTGTAGGGACAGTCTATTTGCACACATGCGAGTTGAAAAATTCAGCCGTTTTGATATGCTTACGTGAAATGAGGTGGAATAACACAAAGTTAAGAAGTACCTGATAAAAACAATCCATATTGTTATTCTTATCTGACTCTGACCTTTGTAGCGCAAAGAAAAACGGGCACATATGTCGTCAATAACTAAACCCCCCTCCTAAAATGCTAACTTGAATATTGTTACCAAATGTATGTCATCTAAACCAAGACCATTGGCGATATCTGCATACTGGATCACCTAAAACTGTAACTAAATATTTATCATATGGTCAATTAATAATTTTTTTCCATGCAATGAGGCAGAATACCGTAATTATCATCAAATAGAGAAAACACTATTACGATATTGCAATGCTTATTATTCGACATGATTTCGATTTCTGACACCCTGTCAATGTAATAGAATTTAACATTTACAGCTTCGCAAAAAAATTCAACCCCTGGTCTGGGTTTTAAAACTCTAGCATATCTGAGTTTCTGCCCGTAGCCACTTGCAAAGAATTCACAATATTAGTGAACATTTAGTTGGTTTTTATAAAAATATATTGAAGACCATATTGAAACTAAAATAATAGTTGCTTTTTATCTTCCCATCAATGACAATTATATGCTTGTTATACTATACGGTGTCCAGCTTTTGTTGATGATTGGAACCCCACGCATTTGTTGTTTTAATTATTACTCTCTTCAGTTCTGCACGTGTGCGACATGCTTCTGCTATTCGAGACCGCCGCTGGCTATGCCGTGTTCAAAGTCAAGAATGAAAAGAAGCTGGAAGAAGTCAAGGACCTGGCTAAGGAGTTCGAGAACACTGAATTCATGAACCAAATGTAAGAATTTTGTTGTGTGCCCTTCGCCAAATGAACAATGATGATACAACGGACTAGAGTCTCTGCAGCTTTTGTGGTTGATACTTTTACCGTACTGACTTGCGTCTTGAAATTACATGTTTTGTGCATTTCTTTCGATCCGATTTCTTTATACAGGGTCCAACTGGAGAAGTTTGTGAAGTTTGAAGATACAAAAGAAGCTCTTGTCGGTATGTTATTTGTTGCGAACCCTTAAACATTACTGTTGTTACTTACATTGCAACGAGTATTTTCCAAATTATAATGCAAATTTCGATTCCACATTCCAGCTGCCGCCGATACTATTGAGGGCAAGATCTCGAAAAAACTAAAGAAACTATTAAAGAAGCTGTACGTCAAAGAGATACGTGAGGACGCTCTTGCTGTGGCGGATAAAAAGTTGTCCCAGGAAATAACAGTTAGTTCTGGTGTGTTGTAATTCTTCTTCTAGAGCAAAATGAATGTGCCCACCATTGCCGATTCGTCAGTCCAAAACCTAATGCGAGCTATTCGTTCACAACTAAGCAGCTTAATTCCAGCGTTTGGAGAATCTGACATTATGAGGATGCGGCTGGGTTTAGCTCACAGCCTTGACCGCTACAAGTTGAAGTGCAACCCAGACAAGATCGACACGATGATCGTTCAGGCAATCGGTCTTCTTGATGAACTTGACAAGGAATCAAACAACTATGTGATGCGGTGTAAAGAGATGTACGGGTGGCACTTTCCAGAGCTTTCAAAGATTGTGACAGATAACATGACCTACGTTCAAGTCGTGAAGAGAATCGGCATTAGGGAAAATGCAGCGAAGATGGACCTCTCCGACCTTCTACCAGAAGAATTAATAGCCCAGGTTCGGGATGCGGCGATTGTTTCCTTAGGGACCGAATTAACTAAAGACGACGTGGAAATGATTCATTCTCTCTGTGATCAAGTGGTTGACGTGGCCGAATCTCGGAATACTCTCCACGAGTACCTCGTCAAGCGCATGGTCGCTGTCGCTCCCAATCTTACAGCATTAGTTGGTGAGATCCTGGGTGCGCGTCTCATTGCGCGTGCAGGAACCTTGGTGAACCTTGCGAAGTATCCGGCATCGACCGTGCAAATTTTGGGCGCGGAGAAGGCCCTCTTCCGTGCTTTAAAGACGCATCATAGCACACCGAAATATGGGTTGCTCTACCACGCTAGTTTGGTCGGACAAGCCGGTCCAACGATCAAAGGAAAAATTTCGAGAATGTTGGCGGCGAAGGCCGCGTTGTCTATTCGTCTCGATGCCCTTGGTGACGAGGACGCAGACAATGAAATGGGAATTCGAGCAAGGGCGTACCTCGAGGATCGACTGCGACAGCTTGAAGCCGGCACATTTAATCCACGCATTTCAAGGAAGCGCAAGTTTGACTCAATGGGAGAGTCTAATAACATCCCACCAAAATCAATGAAAATAGACTCTTGAATTATTTCCTAAGTATTGTACATACCCTTTGTATATAAAACTTTACGCAATGAGAATGGCTTCCAGACCCCTTGTAGTCTTGTTTGCCGGTTTCTCGGTGTTACCTGGGTGGCTTCATGGTTATGAGGGTATTGGCGGAAGAGAGCAACGATCGTAAGAAGCAGGTGTTTATTAAATCCAAAAGTCAAGGAGGAAGAGCAAGTGGAGATGAAGCATAGTTATTATTAGCGCTGGCATGCATGTGCAGGAGTAAGAACAGTGGGTGTTAAACGTTTTGGCCTTCAGGCCAGGTCGTTGGTCTTCGTCTCGAGATGGTCCACAACGAATTTGGTCTTAAATTGCTCCGGGATTGGATATTCAACCTGAAAGTTGCAAGTGTATGTGATTCGGAAACAGGCAGGTCCCAGTAGCTGAGCATTAACTTACGAATTCTCCGTTGTCTTTGGGTATAAGGATGTTCATCTCGGACGATTTGGCAGTGATAATGTCGACACCCTTAGACTCCTCGCTTAGATACACCTGGCAGCCGTCTGTCTTGTCAATGTTTATGGTTGGCATGAATCCCGTTACCTACAGAAATCATTGGATGCGATACAACATTGAAATTGTACTTCTCGTGGGAAAGGGGGTGCATGTGGAACCGAAGTGAAAAGTCTCAAATAACTACAGTACCTAACCGATTAAATACGGATAATAATAGCTAGACGAATGTCGTTCGTTTTCAGTCTATGAAGAACTCAACGATCGAAGGTATTGTGGCATTTCACAATCGTAGCTAATAAAACGGAGCGATTGCAAATCACCCCATAGTTGTCACCATGCATCTACGGTCAGAGTACATCAAAACAAGCCAAGACACGCTTAAGTGTCACATTATGGTATTAGCACAAGGTGCATAGAGCATCCGAGTCGTAAGAATAACCAGACAATATGGCACTTAACCGGGAACGGTTGAATTTCCAGCTGTAAAAGTCGATGCACTTCAAGCAAGGCAAAAACGTGACGGGGCAAATGTAAGCACTCTTGACCTCATGCTTAGCAGGTGAGTGCAACTCACCTAGAAGGTGAGTAGGTAGAACCTTTAATACAATCGGCCCTCGTTTCGCCTGTTGCTGAAACACCTGCTACGACGTGGTAAATCAGTATACTAAGACCACGCAACTTTCAAATGCCTTTTAAGCATGAAAAACGCCCAATTATTTTCGCGGGACGGGTTAAAAGTACCTGGACTTGAGCACTTGCGCAGTTAACAATATCGACAGACGAAATAACTGTGTCGAAGAGAAGCGACGTCTTCTTACAACTATCTAAAATGGGAAATAATTGATAAGGTTGAAATGGATTAAGACAAACATGAATACAAGCGTCATAACTAGCTACTAGACAAAGGCATATTTCAGCTACGACGGCAACTAGCCCGTACATGTGGTTGAAATGGCGATGATCAAAAAGACTACCTATAGCAGGAGCTGCCAGGAGACTGGATTTAAAACTTACCAACCCTGCAAGACTTGACCACTAGCCTCTGGGAAGAGTGGCGTTCATTGCTGTGTATCAAAATACCCCACAGTTAGTTGCTGCCGGGATCATATCTAGGCCAAGTACTTCAAGCTTCATCGTGATTTTAATGTTAGACAATTAGCGTCTACTTAAATTATTTCTTACGACATGACTGTTTCCTCCTACCCCTTACCACACTCTCGATTAGCGCAAGGCCAGCAGGACGTGATTGGTGTAAATGGGGTGTGCATGTGCGCACACAATAGCTCGAAAAATGTGAAACAAGACAATGTATGAATGCGATCAAGCATATCCAAGTTTGTGGGCCTGAAGGCACGGATAAAAATGCTTAATAAGATAGCGCCGAAGTCTGCATTACAACACGACAAGCATGCTCTGGCGGTTTGAAGGGCAGATTTGGTCTTAACGTGAAATAGCTCTGAAGTTTGTGCAGACGAAGGCGGAATTAAGCAATGAACGGCGAACCTCGCCCTTTTTATGGCTCGTAGACCGGACAAACACGCGTGCAGCATGCCTGAACAGTTGCAAAAAGGCCAAGGAACGGTTCACATTTTTCGCATGTCTATGCGTGCCATGAAATTTATGGTAACTTGGCTGCATGTTATTGTCGTGGGTGGCTAGATCTTGGCCAATGTAGAAGTTTAGGCCTGCCCCACCTAACAAACTTGGATTTTGTGAAAAATCACCCCCACATCACCCCAAACTGAATTTGGCACATTCCGACAAGAGGAAGGTGAGTGCTAAATGTCCTTCGGAAATAAATTAAACTAGGGTCTCTATGTGGCGATAACTTTTAATTGAATTAGTGAGCATTAGATTGTGCTATTTTCATAATTCGGGACTGAGTAAGACAGCAACAAGTGGGTGACACGCCAAGCTAATTTCTGGCTTCTTGAGGCGCGCTGTTTCCATTGCTTCAAAAGTTTGAAAATAAGTGCGTCGCGTACCCATGATTCACGAGGGCCAATTCTCATTTAAACTATGCTCTTAATAACGGTGAACATACCGCAAAGCACAACGCTGAACTATTCAAACATGATCAATATCCTAAAGGCATACCCAAAACGATGGAGTTAACCTTCCCCTTGACCTGGACGACGCTGTCGACGCATTTGAAGATATACACCGTCTCCTTCTTCTCCTTGGCTTCAATAATGATTTCGCGATTGCCAACGTAGTTTTCCTATTGGGGGAAAAACCGATTATTTAGGCTTTAACTAGGCCATTGACAAGATAACTTGGTGGAGATCATGGTGACAGTAAAGTAGCCTGTGATTTTGTGACAAGTTCCTACGAGAGATACGGTTAGTTACGTCGATATGGGGAATTAACAGTGGAGTAAAAATGCACCAAGGTTCAACTCCGACCTACCACAAACCACTTATTGCCAGCAAACTCCAGCTTTGGATTCGGCTGCGTCGGTTTTCGCTGATCAGGTCGAGCGGGAATCGCAGGGGCCTTCGGCTTTGAGGTTGCTGGGGCAACAGCGGAGCGGAGTTCGGGGTTTTTATGGGTTTTCATGTCGTCGGTAACCTTGCGAAGACCCTTGGTAACCGCGTCGCCACGGTTAATGTCGGCAAACAAAGCATCCGTGCTAGCCGCCGTGGCCTAAATTGCGAGTACAACGGCAGAGTGGTTAAAATACAACCGAGCGCCAAAAAAGGTACCCAAACGATCGACTTGATTTCAAGGAATGGCTACAATACCACATTTTGGACGCGCTTAACTTAAATTTATTACTCAATTACTTAATGCCCCTAACTAGAAACCATAAATTTACGTAAATGACTACGTTTTGAGTTGGTGACCCCGATGTAGTTAATCATAAATAGGTTTCCCCAGTGTGATGCTGTCGTGAGCAGCCTACAGCAAAACAAAGACAATTAAGTCCCGCGAATCGACTGCTTTAATCGAGAGTATGTTCGGTTAAAAGGAAACATTCATTTGCTTCCTCACCAGAAGGCTTAAAACCCAGATGCATTTCGGCAACTAGCAGAAGAGCATAAGCGCTTAGCTCTACCTCACAACGGAGGCGAACCGCCCACCTCAGAGAGCGACGCCTAAAAGACGTCGCATCCAAAATCAGCACCGACACTGACTCCCGTTTTACCAGATCTTGTGTGAGAATAACTTTGACTCTGCCAGATATCAAAGTACTTAATCCACCTTCTCCACATCGTTATGTTGCTCGCTACCCAAACTGTCAACAAATGTTTATATTAGCTACGATAACTTCAGAATTTTAGCCGTGACATGTTTGTTCCACGGGAGCGGAACACGCAGGAGGCCCCTTATCAGTGATTTATGGTTTTAATGAGCATTCTCTTTACATAGTGTCGTAGATTTATCCCTATGCATGCAACATAGACCGAAATTCATTCAAGGAGGTGTTGTCATAACATCAGGTCAGATTTATCGACTCCAATAGACGAGCTACTACACCACTCCCCAGAGGTCCAATACAAACTCTCAGTCCCGAATGTTCTTACACGTCATTCACATTGACTCAACGCCTGTTTCTCCCCTATCATTTACATACAGCTGTTTATCGATAAATTAAACAAGACATTACTTAATTAATTCAAATGCCCGGTGTACAATATAGGGAGGCGTACGCTAAATCAAATAACTTTTACTAACTAAATGTGTTGGTGAAGACAGACGAGTGTTAACAACATACGAGCGCACAGATTGGCAAAACTGAGGCGCGCGATACATCGCCTTGACGCAACTGGAAGCGCTGGTATGTCGATGACATTTGAAGTACAATTAACCAGGGAATGCTCCGGGGACGTTTGCATAATGAACGAGACCAGAACTATCAAAGCCTGGTTAAAAATCGTGTAAAAGCAGCTGCTTTTGGTGAAGACTATTTGGCTGCATTTTGCACTGGAGCTGCCAACTACGGTGGATGCCAGATGCCCGAAGTCCACCCCTGAAAACAGGAGCGAGGTTATACTTGGACTAGGAACTTGGACTTATCATGGTCTAGAGTGTTCACATTAGGGATCCACTTATTTTACGACCAAAGCAGAAGACGTTTAAATTCTAGCGCGTATCGCGAGCGTATTTGCCAAAAGTGATTGAAACGGAAAACACTAAAAGTTAATCTCGATCCATACAATACATCTGCTAGGGATTATTGCAATTTGGCTACTTCAATTTCTTCACACACACTAGAGCACACCCTACTGATGTGAACGAATTAGAGCAGCGCTTACAGACCAAGATCACGAGAGGACTTTGTAAGCGTTAGGCTGCCACACAAAAGCAAACAAACCAATACGCATTAGTTCTCGTATGCACCAATGGGTCTGGAGGGAAGCGTAAACTTCAATCAATAGTAACTTCAACCAGCAACAGTAAATTAGAATTGGACTAAACCTGGGAATCTTAAGTTCGAATCCTAAAACATTCGTGCCGTGACAAATTACTGTGCTTAACATGGACTGACCCAGAGTGGAACGCACGGTGCTGACTAGCTTAGAAATTTGCTTTTCCAACACCGACAGCTCCTGGTTATAAGCTTTAAGTGTCCCTGTGGAATATGGCTACATAACGCACAATAGCACAACAGCTCAGCCACCGATTACGTCATACGTCAAGGTGAAGTGCAGAGAGCTCCCGTCGATACGACGTTATTTCGCCTTGTAAAAAGACTAAGACGAGATACCCTATCAAGATAGCACTTTCTAGAAGCCCATGACTGCATAACAACGCACCTAAACGAATGAGAAATTGTCACATTAATAGGTCCATCGGCCTACAATTCTTATTCGAATAAAGGACTTCTGACAAGTTTAATTTGATCAGGCACAAATATTTCAAGTTATTATTTATATCTTTAAAACTCCAAATGAGAGTGAGCATATAAATAAATTAAGCAACTAATAACAAATGACCAACACTAAGGACGGAATTACTCGAAAGAACTGAACTGAGACATAACTTACGCCGGAAGAAGGTGCGGGAGCCGGTGGTGGTGGTGGTGGCGGCGGCGGCGGCGGAGCAGAGCTGGCAGCCGCACTGCCTCCACCACTGCCCCAAGTCAGACCAGCAGGGTAATTAGCGGAAACGAAGGATTTCAATTGATTCCACACCTCCATCAAGGCATTTACCCATTCAACATGATTCGAATCTCTGTGAAAAAAATTTTGAAATTGCTTGTAAACACAATTTGAAGATAAATTAGGGCCGTCACTGCAACGATAGTGCGTTAAATAAAGTGCATAGGGAGTAAAGTGAGGGCAAAAAACGAGATTTTGCAAATTCGTGTGGTGACGAAATTTCAACAAGAGCGATGATTCATAAGAGATCCGAAGAGCGAGCAATCAAAGTTAAATAAATTTTCATCAGAAAACATTCGTAACAGTTGGGCGTCTAAATGCAAAACAGAATTTTCAAGCCGTGATTGAACAAAGCAGAAACACTCAATTGAATCGGTGGGACTCGTGTTAAGGTTAAAGTGAATTTAGGTTGAGAAAGGAAGTACACAGGTCAGGAAGGTTAGGTTATAAAAATCACTTGCATCCTGGTTTTAAGAAAAAAGATGATAATGGTAATAACTTCGAAAAAAAACAAACAGTTATCGTAAAACTTGAACGGGAAATCTTCGGAAAAAAACATAAGGAACCTACTTGTTCTTGTACTCTTTCAGAATTCTGTTTGAGTAAAATTTACCAGATTCAATCATTTCATTTATATATGTAGAGGGTGAGTCCAGCTAAAAAAAACATAATGTTGTTCAACGACAACATACCGAGGCAACCCATCCAAGAGCACCGACCGACTCAGCTATCGCAGCTAAGTGGTTAAAGTTGGGGCTCTTGCGATTTGAGTCTTTAAACTCGGTAACCTTTTGGATAGCTTCAGAACATGGTTTAAGAACGACTGGAAACTGTGAATCAGCTGGTTTGGCCATATTATGTGCCCGAGTAATGAACTCTGATTCAGCCTTGAAAGCTGCGATGAGTAAATCACACTATAAAAAATGAGACTAAAATTACAGTTATACTTGAGATTTGACATCTTCGCCGATTTTCTGACTAAGGGACAACAAATTTTGAAGAGAGCTGTTGGTGATATTGTCAAAAGAAGTCATGCTTGAAGAGTTGACAAGCGCAGAGCTATTTAGCTTATTTGTTGTAGATTTGACAGATTTGTCGCGAATTGTTGCTGTTTCCAGACGATCAGCAATATTTTCAAGTCTTTCTACAAGCTTATTTAACTTATCCATTTACTACCAAAGACAAATACCAAAGGCTAAAGAAGCAGCAAAACAGAGTATATTTTACTTCCTGGTTGGCTAACTGTAGATTTACAAATACGCAGTAATATCAAAATATTCAAACACAAAATCAACTATATGACAAGGTACATCATATCACTGTGAATATGATTTATGCAGGATTGTGTAATGCATTAATTTCTGTCAAAAATTACCAATTTAGCTATCGTTCTGTTTTATAATGGACTATGTCAACCTTAAGTAGATTCACGATGCTCGCATCATTGATTCTGAATTCAAAAATTCATTTGCATGTAAATAAAAAATTACCTACTTACTAGAGCATCAGCAAAAAGTAAAACTTTTCTTTATCATGGTTTGTAGTCTCTTTTATTTACACTAGGAAGGTCATTGCCTTCAAAAGATCTTATTTTGAACGGCATTTCGCGTTCTCACAACCCCTTCTATTAAATACATCTTTTAAAGTAATTAAATAGGTCTGTTCATTTACACAAAACCTATAGATCGTATTTTAATTACTAACCTTTTCTACTCTTGGTAATAACTATGTAGGACAAACGAGGCAATCTATTTTAGTTGACATCAGTTTTGCTGGTTGAAGTTTTTAAAATTTTAGGTATCTGTGACAATATTACATTTAAAAAATAAAAAAAGGCTTTGAGCAGATGTCACACTTTAGATGACATTTCCTTTTATTAAACTTTTGGCTTTAAATTAGTCAAAATTTTACATTCGAAAATGCCTGCATTAATTTGAAATCCTGATATATAAGTTTTAAGTTACCCCGAAATTTATCTAGATAAATTTTTACATTGGCAATTAGTTTGCATATGTTTCATCCAAAGCCACTCTTTTCGAAAAAAATTGGTGTAATATCCTGCGTAATGACTTTATTCTGGAAACATGAGAATGATTTAATTTGGTATTTTCATGTCCAAGAACTGACACAACTGATACCAACTACACTGTTTTTCTTTAAGATGATTGTCTGTCCTCGCTAGCTCATAAATGTTCTTCGAATAAATACCGTCATGTCACTCCTAATTGATTTCCTATTATTTAACATCCCAGAGGAAGAGTATCTCTGCAAAGTACACCACGAATCATGCCCTAATGCTCAAGTTCAGATAATTAAAATTGTATTTTATGTACTTATGAGATTTATATTTTAATTTACATCACGTTTTTCACATGTGGTCAAATATTACATCTATAACATTCCTTTAAAAAAATAAGCCCATTTGCATACGAATTTCGATATTATTTCAGTTGAAGCCACTCACTACCATAATTTCTCTTCCCAAATTATTGTGACTTTTAGGTATTCACTAATATAGATTACATCGATCCAAGCAATTATCTTTTCAAAATTGGCAAATGAAGGTAGTAGCTTAGTAGACCAAATTATTTGCCTTCGTAAAACTCAGTATATAACTTATTAATAAGTTGAGGATGTACAATTCGTTATACCCAAAGTAATCAGATAACACATATTGAATCGATATATTGGGTTACATTTAACGTTCGTCCATGTTTTTCGTTGGTAACCGGAGCATGCACTTTCGACTGCACTGCCATTTCCTGTGTAGTAAAACTATTAACTGAGAATTGTCTAAATATGTCAGAAACCAGCAAAGTTTTGACAAAAAATGAGCACTAAAATTTTTATGCAAGTTTTGTATACAAAAGGGCGAGTAAAATACTGCACTTTTCTCATGTTTTGCTATGAACTTAAAAAAAAGATGATGGAATAGCAACAGATCGTAGCAAAGACACTTTTGGATCGTGATTCTACTCTTTGGACAAACTGTGGTTTTATTGATTTCACAATACCGGTGTTGACAAGTGATAAGGACCTTATCCGTTATTTCTTGATGAGACGCTGCACGGCAAAAAACTCGACTAAGCTGTTCGAAATCATTTTACAACTTATAGTTTTATCTTGTTAGGCAAAAATTTTATAGGATGGTTTATTATCCCTACTTGAGCCTTGTGTCGGGAGTCTGATTGGAGCTTTTGAAA